>JAGVVM010004495.1:0-22792 GCA_019149425.1 Psidium friedrichsthalianum
ATTGTCCCTATATGTGTGTCTTTGTCCATAGTGTTATTTTACATCGCATAATTTTCCCAAAGAAATATGATTGAAGAGTCTAAGTTAGCAACATGTCAATTGTTTGTTTAGAGTTATAAATTTATTTTCTGCATCTTTTTCTGGTATCTAAGTTTGTTCATATTAACAAAATTCAAAAAATTATAAACAAATTCCCTTTGTCACTTTATTTATTACAAATTTCAGATGCTTAAATTTTTAGAAATTGAATCCAACACAAATTCTGGTTTGAAGAAGTCTTTCTTTGATTCCTCATATGTATTGTATATGCGATTTCGAAATGATCTATTTTGTGTTGAACCATCATATCTTCTAATAATTTTAATCTATTCTTTATTATGAAGAGGAGTGACTCATTCTTCTATAAGTGACCTCATATTCTACCGAGGGGGATTTCCCGATGAGCTTTGGAGTCATCATACAAAAACTTCCTTTCGAAAATTCATTTGCTCAAATCTATAACAAATTTCAAGCCGACACAAAATTTCGGGAAGATAAAATATAAAGAAAGTCACTGAGATATAGCTCACGGAATCCATCCTAAGTGGTCAACTTATCATACCATTAATTTGGTGGGTACCACACAAAAAGAGTAGAAAAAAAGAAAAGTTGCGTTGAAATGTCTAACCATTAGGCAAGATGTTACCGCTGCTTTGAGTTAGCCAATTGCGCGAACCCCGTAACCTCGAATCAAAACTAAAAAATTGCCGCTAAACTACTTCGTCTAAAAGGCTGCTTGCTTGTTTTTTGTGAATTTTTCCACTGAAGGACGCCACGACAACCAGGCGAATTTTTTGGAGATTTTCCCTAAGCAAAACTTGTTCTTCTCCAAGTACACTGAGTACATCCTCACGAATCTAGTCAAGTATTCAACTCATCGACCTACTCTCTCTCTCTCTGCAATAATTGCAACACCACTTGCTCGGAAATTACAATCAGAATCACAATATTTTCTTGTTCAAAAAAAAAGAGCACAAAGTAGAACGAGCTCCAAGAGCGCTTTGATCAACTCGGGCACCTTCAAACCATTGTGATGCACATTCAATGGGAAAGTAAAAACATAAATCATAAATCTATCGCATTGGTCAATTCTCATAACCTTTTAATTTATCAATTTAATCCTAAATCTTTCATTTACGTCAATTGAGTCCATCTGATCAATTTTAGCTAGCAATTCTGATGTAGGTACCACCGTTCTAATGTGGCACGAACGCGCTGACATTGACATTTTATATAATCCATAATTTTTTATTTTTTAATATTCTTGGTTTTTTTTTCTTTACTTACTCGTTTTATTATCGAGGGCCGGCAACCAACCCCTGCTGGCCATAGACGAGGCCATTGACCATTTGCTAGCACTGGGCAGGCGAGGGCGTAAACCAAAAATTTTATTCAAAGCAACCATTGGATTCTACAAATATCCTTCAAATACGTGGAGCTTATCAATGTTCTTTGAATGAAATAAGACCAAATTGCCTCCGTGAACTTGCCCAACTCTTCCCAGGGTTAGCCAAAATAGCAACTCCCATATGGTTTTCTCCTGGAATTTCTTTTGCTGTTGATTTGAAAGCCTAAAATTAGGCCAAAGCACCAATCTAAATATGAATAAAATTGATATAAACTTGGGTTTTCATATCTAGGTATGTGGAGTATTATCCACCTGTCTGTAACGTGAACATGCTCTACAACATGATCTATCCAAATTGATTATGTTACCAAATCCCAATCTGTTTCACATGTTGCATTTAGATCCTTCCAAGCATATTGACCACCCAACATGCCATGCTTGCTCTCCACTAGCCAAACGCCCAGTTCTTAACATCACTTGCATATTAGGTATCGCCTGCTATTACTTTACTCATCCATTGGGAAAATATACACACTGTCCGCAAATGAGTTATATGTAACTTTTTACTCTTTGAATTAGCGCAGTATCTAAAGGCGATTTGGAAATATGCAGGGAAACTAGATAGAGGTGCCAATTTTCAAAAAAGAAGAGTTTCTTGTCATTTCGGTTCCCAACATTATAATCCATTAAAGAAATTTCTCACCTTACGAGAAAGTGATTCCATTATGGACAGAAAAAGTAGCCTTCTATTTGAATATGAAGAAGGAATTAGAATTTTCTAGTCTAGTTTGGTTTTGATTTAAAATTCGTGAAACTGTGTTGTCACCTTACACAATTGATACAATTCTTTTTGCCTGGTTATAAAGGAGGCCAAGTGACACAAAAAAAAAAAAAATAAAAACCATCCTCAATCTTCACATCATTATGTCTTTCCATCCTCTATTTTTGAAATTACCACTTTGCATCCTGGGTTTTCATTTTGCATACCAGTTTGTAGCTTACATCAGTTAGCATCCTGCACTTATTTACAAAATCGTCTTCTTTTCTACCAAACGCTCAAAAGCAAATCACAATTACAAAACCATTGTTCTTGCCCTCACTCATGTCAACCCCAAGCAGCTCACCATCGTAGTCTCTCTCCGAATTTGCCACACAACTGGCTCGAGCTCATGGCTCCTCCATGGCAGTGGAACCTTGACCATGTTGTCGAGCTCCAATGCTGTGGACGAGATGTCAAGTCTCTAGATCTAGAGATTCGACTTCTCTGCCCACAAGGTGGGAAGCACTATGCTGTTGTCGAGCTATGAGAAGAGAGGAAGATACTCTATTTTTCAAAAGTAATTGTATCCACACTATTCGACGATGTCTAGAGGTTGTACGGTTGTATGGTGGCATGTAATGGCAGGGGTGGCGGTTGATGGAGGGTGTTACGTGCATTTGGGGCTTTTGCAAAGCAGAGTGTCGGGGGTTAGGTTTTGCTGACGTAAAATGGTATTTTCAGAAATAAATGATGAAAGTTGAAAATGGAACAAAAAGTGAGGAGGGTACTCAATATTTTCCCGAAGTCTTTGTATCTAAAATGGTCTTTGTATTTAATGTTGGTACGCATAAGAAACAAACCCCAAATGGCCAAGATCATAGCGATCACCTTGACGCCATCCATTCTCTCTCCAAAACACCACTAGTAAAATGGGTACAATTGGCAACCCCACAAGCACTAATTGAGTTCTAGAACAAGGACAATACATTGGATATCAACCGATTGCACCGATCATGAACACTTGCCAAGGAATTGGCATCCCAACCAAATTCATCACATAGTGCCTTCCCAAGCCCATACCAATAATCACACTAGACACTAAAGATTGGTACCAAATCATGTCTAAAACTGCCCTAAACATCTCCTTCCTTGTAATGCAAAGTTGGCTCAAGGATAGGACAAGCCCATAACTAGCTAATGCCCCAATGGTGCACATAAATCCCATTGGAAAAGTATTATATAATATGAAAATTACCAATTGTTGGAAATCTATTAAAAAAGATGAGCAAAGTAAAATCAATTGTTTGAGGCATGTGAGTGTGATGGGCTAATTATTTGGGATCAAACTAGCGACTTAGGCTTCATTGTATCGTTAGAACACCAACCAAGGATTGCTCACTTGCTATTATAGATAGAGAAAATGTTTGGAGGGAAAAGCCCTTGGGAGAGAATGCTTTATATTGCTCAAATGCTAGATGATACAAATGAGGGAGAGAGCTCCCCTATATATATAAGAAGCCTCTTAATGACTACCGTTGATCAATTCTAGATCTAATGGATGAGAATGCATTTTCTCATCTAACAACTTTCGATATTAAAGTCAAGAATTCTAGAATATGGTATATTTACCATATTGCCCACCCTAAAAATATTCTAGAGTACTCAAGAAAACCCTAGAGGCCAAGATACTTCTAATCTTGTGGTTCGCCCAGCCATGTTGTCGATTGGTTGGCTCACAGAACCACCCCCACCCCCCCCCCCCCCCTTCCCCTCAAATTTGTAAGACAAGCACTTTTCCTTAAGTTTTATTCTACCCCTCGGAGTACGAAAATCGAGGTGTAAGACTTCTAGCGGCCATTCTCCCAAGATGCAATAAACATTCTTCTATACTCCGCATTGAACATTAAAAGAAACAAAAACAAGGTTATATATATAACCTAGCAAGGGAAAGAAAGCTTTTAGAAGAAAAGGAATCACTCTTTCTAAATTTTGGTGTATCTTGAAGATTGCCTTTTGAAGTTCAATGTTCTATTCAATCAAATAGAGTCCTTAAGAAACCGTTATAAAACCACTATAAAATAATTGATGATTTATGAAAAGAAATAAATGACACGTTACAAAGGCATCATAAAGCCGTCTTATATGACCGTTAGAAAACCGTAGCCACTAAAATAATAATGGCTTTCATTGCAATCATAACTTCTACCAAAGTCATTTTAAAATATTTAAAAACTACTGAAATATTCAATGGTTCCCCACATATTTCAAAAAGTTTTGAGAAGAAAAAAAAGAAAGTTGGTTATTGGAGCATAATGTATCAGAACTGGTGCTTGTTAGGCTATGAGCCAGCCCTAGAAAGAATGAAATATAATCCACATAATCATTGATGAAGTTCAAAACTTCTATGAACAAAGAATTTATTTTGTGAAGTATAGTTTTAACCAATCACATTGTACTCCCACAAATTTTGTCATTCAGACCAATTTGCACTAACAGAGCATGGGCGTGCTTGGTTTATTCATAAGTGCTCTAGATATTTTTGCCAAAGATTCTCATAGGAGTAGCCCTACTCTGTACTAATATAAGGGATTCCATCCAATGTATTCTCCAGTTCAAGACACTACCAATAATGGCTATAAAATCGAGTAAGAGCTTAGATCAACCTCATTTAATTGCAATATTGCACTAATCTCACCTTATGAGGGACAGAAAATTTTAATATTGCATCACTAGATCAACAAGTCACTTGTTATTACTCATATAAATCTAATTCATGGGATCGCTGGAAAAGAACACTAGAAGTACCAAAAGTCGTAGATGATGCTTACTTTAGTGTTAAAAGTTTCAAACCGATCACTTAAGTGCCTCAGGCGAGAGATTCTAACCAAAATTAATACATGACATTTATAATTAAATTTTACTATGACATGATATTTTTTTAAAAAAAATTAGTCCACGTGGGCTTCCACATTAGTATTTTCAGTCCACATGGGCTTTCACGTCATAAATTACGATAAATTTAAATTTAATTTAAAAAAGAACTAAAAATAAATGTAAAAATAAATTCAAAATTAAATAATATAAGGTAACTGTGGAAATCGGGTGGTGAGGTTCAATTAAAATCAGATTTGACAAAAAAGACGTCGACTTACCCAAGTCATTACCACATAGGAGAGAGACAATATTAAAAAAATGTCGATATTTTTTGTTAGTTCAAATCGACGAAGTTAAAGAAAGAACTCAATTGTACTAATTTGATAAGTTTTAGGACTTGAATACACTATTTATAAGTTTTAAGACTCAATTGCACTTTCGTACAAGTATTAGGACCTCTAGCGCACATATCTTTTTTTTTGGAATTTTTATCTTTTTATTTTATTTTTTTAATCTAATTAAGTTTGTATTTTTTTATTATGTTTTTCAAACGTTTAGCTTTTTTTTTTACTATAGACTAGACCTTCAAAGAGCCATGTCGGCTTCAAATAAATAAATAAAAATGTCACGTCGAATTTCCGGCTAAGCATATCAAAATTGGTACATAAGTTATCGTTTTTCAAAAAAAAAATTAGCACCTAAGTTATTCAAGAAAAAATTTTAGTACTAAAACGAGTGTTGTACATGACTTTTGACACTCCTAATGTTCTTCTCCCTGGGATAGCCAATCACATAGATCGGATTACCATTGCTGTTGATTTTTTTCAATTGGGTTAAGTCCCATTCTCCTCGATGAATAATCAGAGAATTGGCCAAAATCACTTATGACTTCACACCTTCAATGGCTGTAATTCCATCTTTAAGCAATTCCTTTACCACATCACATCTTAACCAGATGCGTCTCTTTTAACAATTGAAAGTTTCATTCTTTGCAATGGCTGATTTGACATCTAAGGATTATTCTCTTTCACTTTACAATTAATAAACTACTTTTAACCATAACTCAGTATATACCCTTGGCATATTAGATGAATCCAATGTATAAGATAGATTCATCTTATCTCCAAGGCAGGTCAAACGCCGTCACCATAAACCAAATATTGAGTGGCTTGATATATTACGGAGTCATTAATTAGTATACTTTGAAAGGGATAGAGTGGTTTGGGTTAGATAAAAATGATTCGTAAGACTCGTAAGTAAAATATCAGATATAAAAGCCCTCATTTTTTTTGTAATACCGCAAGAAAATTCTCCCACAGAAGTACGAATGAAGATATCTAAGTTACAACTAGTAAAATGTCTGTTAGATTTATAACGAATTTTTTTTTCTCTTTTTGTCGTAATCCAATTTTATTAAATGTAAAAATACATGAAAAAATTATGAACGAATTTATGTGTCAATATTTATATATTACAAATATCTAGGATGCTTAAATGATAAATTTTAAAAAAGCGTCGACACAATATTTGACAAGATAAGAAATGATTGAAAAAGGGTCACTTGAAATATAGCTCGTGTCAAACTTATCATGAAGCAAATAGCCAGGGTTGGACCGAGTAAATTCTTTGGATATATCTACGAGGCGTTGCCGTCAGGGGACACAAAAAGAAGCCAAAAGAAAAAAAACTGTATTGAAATTTCAATGATGAGGCAAGTTTTGTCCGATCTGCTTGGATTATCTGATTGCACCGAACACTTGGAAGTTGAAACATCGAATCAAAACAAACGAAACAAAACGAAACAAACAAAACAAAAAATAATTGCTTCTTCTAGAAAGGCTACTGGTCAAATGTCGGACCAGTCTCGACCGGAAAAAAAAATGTCGGACTAGATTGTATGTGTAGAAACCACGAGATTCAAGGACCCACGATAGCGAACAAATGTTTTGGATTTTCCTAAGCAAAACTTGCTCCTTACTCCCTGCTCCGAGTCGCTCCAAGACATGCCTCGCGAATTTTGTCCAAGTATTCAAACTCATCAACGCATTCTCCGCAAAAAGTGCAAGCTGCAACACCACTCTTTCGGAGAATTACAATCAAAATCACAGTTTTTTTAATACAATTCAAGCGTCCATCCTAGCATAAAAAAAAAAATAATAAGTACAAAAAGTAAGAACAAGCTCTGGCAACATTGGACAACCATTTTGATGCATATCCAAAGGGAAAAGTTTCAAAATAATAATAATAATAATAAACACGTTGCATTAGTTCCAATTCAGTCCTTAATATTTTGTATTTGTGCCAATTGAGTCCATCCAATCAATTTCGATAAAAAATTTCTGAGATGGATACCGCATAGCACAGCCGGCGCTAACGTGGACATTTTTTTATTTTATTTATTTTGTATTAATTATTTTTTAATAAATTTTTGTTTTGTCTTTTTTTCTTCAATATTTTTAATTGAGGGCTAGTGACGGTCACTGGTCGACCTCTGCGGGCCACAGGCGTAAACCAAAAAAATGATTCAAAACAACCGTTGGATTCTTCAAATAGCCTTTTAAACTTGATCAGCACATTAGAATGTACAGCTGGAGCTTAGTAATGTACTTTGAATGAAATAAGACCAAATCGCCTCTATGAACTTGCCAACACTTCCTGCACTTAACCAAAAATAGCAACTCCCATATGGTTTCTCCTAGAATTTATTTTGTTGTTGATTTGAAAGCCTAATGTTAGGCCAAAGCACCAATCTAAATGTGGATCAAGTTGATATAAACTTGGTTTTTACATCTTTAGGTACATGGAGTATTATCCACCCCGTCTGTAGCGTGAACATCCTCTACAACATGATCCATCCAAAAATGGCATACTATTAGACAAACCGTAATTTTAATTTTGGGAATTGTGCATGATTCTAACTCCTTTAGATGGGTTCAGTTTTTTAACTTTAGCAAACAGAAAACTCACCTTAATTCAATAAATCTCGACCCACGGAAATATCTGACGAAAATCATGGATGCGTAAGACTCAAGTCTAAAACTTAGGAAAATGGCAAAAGATGGAAATTGGTTGTATATAGAGTTGTCGAAAATCAAATCTTTACCGTGGCCTTATCAACCAACATATGTTAGATCCTTAAGTAGCCACTAAACCAACTATTTTTTACCTACCAAAAGCCATTGATTAAGGACGCCTCATCACTCATTTGGCCAAAAGCAAACGGATGATTTTCTTGAACTTATATAAACGTTGAGGTTGGTCCCCGTTGATAGTGTGATTCACTACCAATATAGTAGACTCACGTAATTGATAAAAAAAAGATGGTAGATCTTGTTTTTTGGCCCAAGAACAAAAATGCAGGATGACAAAAAAGCTTAGATTAAAAAAAAAAAAAGGCACTTTTGTATTTTTGCTCGTCCAGGCGTAGAAGCCGAAGTTAGACGTCCTAGGATTCATCAAAAGTCCAGGAGTAGGAGCTTATGGCGTTGAAAGATTTAGCTTGTTCACATGTCGGAGATGAGGGAGAACCCAGAAGAGGGTGATGATGATAAGCTAGTCAAAAGTCCTGGATTCATCAAAAGTCCTAGGATTCATTCCTTTATTCCATGCAAACTCAATTAATTCTGATATTGGTAAATTCTTCAAGAATTGGACTCACCCGCCACGTGGAGTTGCAGTTCCTGGGGATGATGATGAGCTAGTTCTCCCATGCCGGAGATGAGAGAGAGAACCCAGAAGACGGTGATAGATATTATAAAAGCTGAGAGAGTTTTAAGAAGAAACAAACAAGAGATGAAAGAATAAGGGAAACTGATGTGTTAAGTTGAATAATGTATGGACCCGTAGGTCGACATTAAGCAAATGGAGGATATTCAATCCCAGCAAGCTAGAGTCTATTAAATCGTCCAGTGCATTAACATTATAGTTCAGTCTTAGATCACTACCAAGCGTTACTAATTTATAGGACCCGTTTATAATTTTGATTTGAAACCCATGTGTATACTTTAGTAGATTTTTGCGGGTAGAGTGGAGTGATTTTCTAAAGTCATACTCAAACCAAGGAAAAAGTACCCAAAAAAGTGAAATAGTTAATATCATGAAAACCCCCGAACTGACGTATCTATAACATATTTACTCAAAATTAATTTTTGACTACTAAAAATTCTAAACTGGTACACCTATGATAAAATTACCCTCCATTAGTTTTCATTAAATTTTACCTTAAATTATTAAGTTGGATGACACGTGACAATTGATGGGTCTATCTATTTGGGGTTTTTATCCTCCGTTTGTCACTGGTACACTAGTTTGGAATTTCTCGGAGATGAGAGAGGAACCTAGAAGAGGGTGATAGATATTATAAAAGCTGAAGAGAGTGTTAAGAAGAAACAAACAAGAGATGAAAGAAGGGGAATTGACAAATTAAATGATGTGTACAGAAGAAACCGGGTCTGCAAAGCCCGTGTTGAATAATGTATGGACCATAGGTGGTCGACATTAAGCAATAGGAGGATATTCAATCCCAACAAGAATCTATTAAATCATTCGGTGTATTAACATTATAGGTCAATCTTAGCTTACTACCTAGCGTTACCAATTTATAGGAGCCATTTATAATGTTTGGTTTGAAACCCATGTGTATATTTAGTAGATTTTTGGGGTCAAGTAGAGTGATCTTTCTAAAGTCATGCTCAAACCAAGGAGAAAGGACCCCAAAAATGATATGATTAATTCCACGAAAAATCTCAAACTGATATATCTATAACAAGTTCATCTTAAAATAATTTTTTGACCACCGAAAACTCTAAACTGATACACTTGTCACAAATTTACCTTCGTTAGTTTTCATTAAATTTCACATCAAATTACTAAGTCAGATGATACGTGACAGTTAACGAGTATATCAGTTTATGATTTTTACCTTCCGTTTGTCCCTACTATATTGGTTTAGGATTTTTCGTGATAATAATCTAATTTAAGGGAACTAACTGATGGTAAATTTGTCATATGTATATTAGTTTAGGTTTTTTGTGCTCAAAAAATTAATTGAGATAAATTTATCACATGTGTACCAATTTAGAGTTTCTTGTAGTTAAAAAATTAATTTGAGATAAATTTATCATAATTGTATCAACTTAGAATTTTTCATGGTATTAAACCCAAAATGAAATGATTTGACGGTCTATCTTCCATGTTAGTTGAGATTAACAAGGATGTTGTTATGTCATACACGGAGTTATCTTTCCAATAAAAAGGGGGATCTCACCAGCTAATAATAAGTCTCAACTTTACGTAATGAAATGTCAAACCACATGAACACGAGGCGAAAGCTCATCCCGAGGGTCTAAGAGGAAGACTTCTATTGTAGAAAAAATTACCAAAAAGTTCTTAATTTATTACAATTATGCAAATTCAATCCTTTTTTTTTTGTCAATTGAATCTTAAATATTTTGTATTTGTATCAATTCTGTCCATCCGATCGAAAAATCACCGACATGATCGTCGATCGTCCTATGTGGCGTGACCAATGCTAATGTAGATAATTAATAAGATTTTAGTTAAAAAAATTTTCATTTGTCTTTATTTTCTTTATTTTCTTTCCTTCTTTCTTTAGTTGGTTGTTGGACCTTGGCAACCGGCCAAAGGCGAGAGTTGACCTCGCCTGCTACTAACAAGGGCTTGAGCTCACTGTTGCTGGGTGAGGCCGACCTCGTCATCACTTGGACCACCTCATTCTCATGGAGCCAAAAAAAATTTAAAAAAAAATTGACAAAATGGATGATGTTCTAATAAAAGTAATGTGTGCCTTGTTTGCTACGTAAGTAAGCTCGAAATGGCGACACCCTTGCCGATAATATCAATGTGCAGTACAACTCGATCTTTGGCTAGCATGTCGACATCTAACATATGATTCAAACATTGGACAAAAAAGAAAATATATACAATAATCTTCTTGTCAACACTTATACATTGTGAGAATTTCATTTACGAGGAGAGCTGAATCGATGGGCGACAATTTGGTTGGTGCCACAGAAGAAGAAGCCAAAATTGTATTGAAATCCGATGACGAGGCAAGTTTTATCGGATCTGCTTGGGTTTTGCTGATTCCGCCGAACCCTGAACTAAAGGGAGGATGTTGGGGAAGACATTTCTTGAGGCTTTTTAAGAGCAATGGGATTAAAGGAAGGACGTTTGGGAGATTTTTTATTTATTTATTTTTTAGATTAAGGTACGTTTGTTTTTCGAATAATGAATGATTTAAATAATATATTATTAAAAATGATAGATCTTAACGGGCACAAAAATAAATAAACGAAAAAAAAAATTCATTATCTACAAAAGTATTTAAACTTTAGTTGTTGTCCAACATGAAAATATTTGTCATTGACTAATTATTTTAAGATATACAAGCGCTTATATTTAGGAAAATATTTTTTTATAATTATTCGTTTTTCGTGAAATTAACTGAGGATAACTGGAGAATGTTGGAGAGGAAATTTGTTTAAGCTTTTCAAGAGAACCGGACTAAGAGAGGATGTTGGGAAATATAGTCATTTGAGAAGAAAGGAAAGATGTCGAGGACGAAATTGCTGTTTTTCAATAAGATTGCACTAAAGGGAGAATGAAATGACTCATGCCTCCATCACTCGCCCTTTTTTTTTCCTGTTAATACCAAAAAGCCCCTAAACTTAACCACCCCCCCCCCCAAAAAAGGCCCTAAACTCATGATAAATTTACTTTAAATTAATTTTTTGACTACCAAAAACCCTAAATTAATATATCTATGACAAATTTACCCTCAATAATTTTCGTTAAATTAGTTTAATATCACGAAAAATTTCAAATTGTTATACCTGTGATAAACGAATGGTGAAAATCACAAATTGACACACCCAACAACTGCCTTGTTTCTGACAAAAAAAAAAACTTCCTTGTATTATCCAACTTAATAATTTAACGGTACAAATTAACAGAAATTAATGAAAAGTAAATTTGTCACAATGTACCAATTTGAGAAATTTGATGGTCAAAAAATAAATTTATCACAAATATATCAGTTTGGAATATTATCTCTTTTTTTATTTTTATTTTTGAAGGCTAGACTGCTGCACGGCATTATAGCACCAGCACTGGAAACCTCTCAATAAATGGATCAAACAGGGTAAAATTGCGGCCGAGCTTATCTTGCATGCGAAAGTGGACCGTTTCAGCAATACCACTGTTAAACTGAAGTTTAGGATACACCTGAATTTCATTGCAAAATTTCTGCAGAAGAGAACTCCCACAGAAGGCGCAATGGGCACTGTCGTCTCCTAAACTTACAACCTTCAGATCACACTAAACCCCATTAAGAGGACAAAGATCCTACACTAACCCATTTTACAGACTCCAGAAAGAACACAGAAAAACAAAAGAAAGCCTGTTGACCCTCACAAGGGGAAAAAATGACTCATCAATCAGTTCGTTTGCTGAACTTGCCGTCCATAACAATGACTAGAAGTCCTCCAAGATCAGACTATCATCCAGGTTAAATGGCGGTATCCAACCCACTTAGCAGCAACACGGATTCCAATGGCTAATGCTGCTACAAACAAGGGCATTGGAAGCCTCCTGTTTGTCACTACTTCTTCAACTTCTTTCCCTTCTGAAAGTTGTCTTGAATGATGAGATATAGCTAAAGCAAGATATGAGGCTATTGCCACCACTCTAACCCAAGGCTCCCCTATGGCAGCCATTACAGCTGCAGCAGGTAACATAGATGAAACATTGTCTCGCTTCTTCAAAACACGTGAAAACCCATACAATCCCACTAATAAAGTCCATAAAGCTGGCTCAGAGATGTAGCCTCGCACAGCTACATAACCAAGCAATCCAGCTACAGTAAGAGAGTATGGCTGACTAGAAACACAGTTTGGAACGACAGCCTCTCCAATGGCTACCACTGCTGATGCCAACATAATGATCACAGTCAACTCGGGGACAGGAGCATATGCTACTATGCCAGAGTAAAAGGCCCGGAGAGAGTAGATTGCAGTTTCGATACATCTAATTGTGGAAGTGATCGGATCGCCAATAAAATGAAAGATAAGGGCTAGGGCAAGTTTTAAGAGGTACCCCACAAAACCAACGATTGCCAAGGCAGCCTTCTTCCAGTTAGATAGTTCAAAAAGAACTGCTCTCCATGCATAAATAAGGAAAGCCAATGCTGCAAATTGAGTGAAGACTGATTAGAAAGGTGTTTTTGGCGAAATGATGATGATGATGATTGATGATAAGATCGACGATAACTAGTGGTTCCATGAAGTACAACAAAGACTATATAAGAAGAACAAGAACCATGGTCAAACAGTATAAACAGCTCTAAACTAACAAGCCATAAAAAAAACCATGAACAAATAATTAAGACCAGTTTATCAAGCATTCACAAATTCATTTGAAGGCTCTATGCACCAGATAAAGAGAATGACTTTGTTTTCATACAAAACAAACCTTCAATAAGAAATGTCCCGCAAAAGGAAATAGTGTAAATGACGATAAATCCCCAATTTGCAGGCTGAAATCGACCAACGCTAATGTGGCACTGACATGACAATTCTTAAAAATATTCTTATGTTTTGAACATTATTTCTTGATTTCCCCATTGTTCATTTTCTTTTTTTTTTCTTTTATCCTTCTTCTTTTTCCTCCAGCCGATTATCGGCGAGAGGGCAAGACCTCGCCCTCGCCGACGCTAGGCAAGGGTTAGCCTTGCCCGGCCAGAGTTGGCAAGGCCAACCCTTGCCATGGATGGTTGAGGCTTGACCTCGCCGTCACAAGGTGAGGTCGAGGTCACCTAGACACAGTGAGGTCTCACCCTCATTGACTCTCTCCTCTAGCCAGTCGTTGGACTGGCGAGCGGCTAGAGGAAGAAGAAGGAACAAAAAGGAAAAAATAATTCGAAAAATATTAAAATATTAAAATATGTTTACGTCAGCACCAACCTATCAAAGTTGGCAGTGTGGACTGAATTAGCGCAAATGCAAAAGTTTAGAACTCAATTGACAAAACAAAAAGTATATGACGAAATTGGCACAATTTGCAATAGGTTTAGGAGTTTTTTGGATGGGTTAGGTTTTCCTGTTTGTGATGTTGCTTGGAAAAGTTCAGTTACGGCGGATGAGTGTTGTGGTGGCGGGCGCTGGGTCTGGGTCTGGTGATGCTTTTGGCAGTGGTGGACAAGTTTGGTTGTGCTAGTGGGGTTCGATTTGTTCTGGTTGAGCGAGCGTGTGATATTCGCCCCGATTTTGCTGACGGTAGAGTTATGTCATTGTTGTGCTTTTCAGGAGAAGAGAGATGCTTTGTGATCACCACAAAAGATGGGGGACAGTTTTTTCACTTTTGAGCCAAAGTACAGAAATCAACAGTGATGATGGCCCTTAAAAAATAAACAGACGTAGGTGGCGCGAACAGCCGCGCCGCCATCAGCAAAGCATCTCGCGGTGATCGCCCCCCCCTTGGGCCAGTTGTCACGGCGGTTGCACAACTCCGGCAACCATCGCTGTGGTGATCACTTGAGGTTTTGACCCTCAGGTGAACTCCTCCATGTTCTTGATTTTATGGGTGGTCAACCACCGCACCGGCCCTTGAGACCACGGTTGCCATGGTCGTCATCTGTAAGCAACACATTACAGAGGGTGGTCACCCTATAAGCTCGGCCATGACCATTATTGGGGTCGCCCTTCCAATTGTGATCCAGATTTAGACCTGGATTTCGACTACTATCTCTTTATGTTTGTGCGACCACTACAACAGAAACGATCACTAGAAGGCGGTCATCGGTCCGCAGCAGCAATTGGGATCAATGATTGGACAACCGGTGGGGAGGAAGGGTGGGGGTGGGCACCGCTACATGGTTACTGCAACTGCCACCACTTTTCTCG
Organism: Psidium friedrichsthalianum; assembly: GCA_019149425.1. NCBI lineage: Eukaryota > Viridiplantae > Streptophyta > Magnoliopsida > Myrtales > Myrtaceae > Psidium > Psidium friedrichsthalianum. The sequence continues at coordinate 14,942 of JAGVVM010004495.1, forward strand.
AAAAAAAAATGAATGAATACTTTTTTCCCAAGATTTTTTTTTATTGTTTTGTATGATATTAACCGCACTGGCGTGCGGTATTTTACCAAGCAAAACATAGAATGTAACAAATCCACCACATTTGTTACCATCGTTAGTCTAATCATCATTCCGACAACCAAACACAGTCTAATTCACGAATTATCATATGCTCGGGTTAGCTTTTCCTATTTTTGATGCCCGAGCGAGGGTCGTAGAACAGGCTTATGCACGAAAAGAACTTACGAAAGGAATCTGAGAAGAATCGCAGAGAAACTTCTTATCCCTTTGCAGGCGACACGATGAGGTCCACTCCTCGCCTATTTCCTGCTATACCTGCTTCTTTAGGAGTGGATCGACTCCAAATTTTCTTAATATCAATTCTTAAAGATGACATGACACTTTCTCTAGCAAGGAAAAGCACAAAAAAAAAATCATAAAAGTACCGCATTTGTGCCAATTCAGATTAAATCTTTCAATTATATCAGTTGAATCCTAAACCTTTTTAGATTTATCTAGCGGTAGCCGCTGTTGTTGGATGGCGTCCCATCACCTCCGGCCACCATTTCTCATTGTTAAGCTTTGCCTCACCACTTTGGCCGTCACCGGTGCCAAGATAGAGCCATCTCTCTCTCGACCACCTATAGCACATGAAACTTGGCTTCACAGCACCACCGCCTGTCAAGGCTCGACACTTAGATCTCGAAGTCGAAGACCAAATCTGGTGGCTCGATGAACCACGGAGGAGCAAAGCCTCTAGATCCAGAGGTGATGGCTTCTCCATGGTCGTCGAGGTCGGATATCGAGGCCGAGATCTAGTGGGAATGGAGGACCCATCGAGCTTGGTAGAGATGAAGCAAATCGAGTTACAGAGAGCAAGATGATAGGGGCCAAAGGTGTTGGGGTCTCGCCATCAATGGCAAAGAGCGGTGCGGAGGTTGCGATCGCTATTGGCACCACGGCGGCCGCGCAAAGTAGTGGGTGTGATATCTGCCGTTCGGGTACAAACCAAAACCAAACCAAAACAATGACAATGTTCATTCGATGACAGTTCGGTTCGTGTTCCAGTTTGGGTATACGATTTGGTTTTGACACCCCCGCCGTGAATATTTTGGAAAACGCCTACAAAAATCCCAAACTATGTTTATGGCGACACAATCATCTTGATTTTTTTTTTTGTAATAACAAAATTCACAAATTGTGCCCACCGTAGCACATTTACCATTAACTTTTTCTTATGATATCAAAATCTCCAAACTTGTACCCTTTCGACACATCTGCCCTTCGTCAAATGATATTTCACCGAAAGTCACGTGGGAGCCATGATAATACCGTCTGCCTTTCGTCATCCATGTAGGCAAATTTCTAACGGTGCTCATTGACAGAATTTGTGATAGAGAGTAAACGTGCCAAACGAGTACAAGTTTGAAAGTTTTTGTGTAATAAAAAAAAGTTTAGAATAAATATGTCACCGTGAGCATAATTTAAAAATTTTAAGGAATATTTTCCTTGAGATTTTCCGAGGAGTGTTTAGATATGAATGGAAATCCAATACAATGATTGCCCTTCCGAAGTTCCCAAAATCTCCGAAGTCGTTGTGCAATCAATCGGAAGGACATGTGCAATTTGTCTACTAGTGAAGATGCCAAAAAAAATATTCCACCTTCCTCTAAGTAGCACAAGAAAAGAAAAGGACCGGAGACAACCTCTCAGGACTTTAGTCAACTCTGAAGCAAATCAAGTATCTCCTGTCCCCAATTTGATATTATAATCGCAGTAAACACCGATAATTTTGCTATTACCATCATATTAGTCAATTAACAAGTAGGAACCCGACTTTCGTCATGACATAGCAAAATGGGCACTATAGACAAGATGCAATTGGAGCATTTGGTGGTTACAACAAGACATTACCCGTCTCTACTACTTAGCTAAACACAAATTAAAACGTTCCACCAACTTTAATCATTCACCAGTTCTTGCAATTGGAGCATTTAGTGGCGATCTTACACTTACCTCATCCCCACCAACACTTTTCCTTTGAGCCTTCACCTCGGCATCGTCCAAGTAATGTTGGTACACATAAGAAAGGAACCCCCATATGGCTAAGATCATGGATATCACCTTGATCCCATCCATCCTATCCCCAAAGAACACGACAGCGAAAAAAGGCACGATCGGCAACCCCACTACACTTATCGAGTTCGCGAACAAAGAAGACGCTTCTAGTATCAATCCAATCGCACCGATTCCAAACACTTGCCAAGCAATTGCCGTTCCGACCAAGTTCATTAGATAGCTAACCTTCCCAAGCTTATACCCATCCATCTCTCTCCCCAAGTGCTCCGACTCTCCACTCGCAAAGAGCCCCACCACAATAATCAAACTAGCCACCAAAGATTGGTAAACAAGCACATCCAAAATTGCCCTAAACGTCTCCTTCTTTATGACCCTCTTAAAAAAGAGTTGGGTCAAGGATAGGCTAAGAGCAAAAAAAGCGGATGCCGCGATGGTGCACACAAACCCTAGTGCATATTTCCCTGTGGAGACCCCCTTCGGGTCTTCTGAATCTGATTGAAATACAAGGAGGATTGAGGAGATTGTGAGCAGGACTAGAGAGTTAACGATGTAGGGGGTGAACTTTTGGTCATTTAGGAAGAAGGCGAAGAGGGCATTGAAGGCCAATTGGGAGGAGCAAATGAGGGAGTAAGTGGAGACAGGGAGGTACAAGAGGCCAACTGAGTATAAGTAGCAATTTGTGGCCAGAATTATTCCAAGAGAGAGGTACACAAGGGCAAGGCTTTTGAGAGAGGTTGGTTGTGATTGGGATCGATCGTGTGGGTGTGTTAGGATGTGGGGGATATTAGGGTTATTGGGGTGTTTGGGTGTAGGGATGAAGTAGAGAAGGAAGAGGATGGGGAAGCCTACAGGCTGGACAAGCGTAGCAAGCCACTTGCTGTTGCCTCCTTCAGTGTAGTATTGCCTCCCAAGGAGTGTGGCCACCGATTGGCTAGAGAGCAACAGGAATGAGTAGAGAGCCACTCTAGCCCACCACCAGTAGTTCTTGGGTTTAGGGGTTATTGTTGCTTGACTATTGGCGATGATGCGTGTGGAGGGGGATGAGTTCTTTTCTTTGGCTTCTTGATCACCTGGTCATATGTTGGATAGCAAATTAATCAAGGGTTTTAATTAGCAAGCGAGAAATAACATAAATGGCACAAAACGGAATTGAGGTCCAAATAAGTCCAACAACCAGTCACCATAAATCAGAATAGCGATTATCACGACCACAAGCGGATTCATACTTGAGCGAGTACATTGCATGTATATCAAACGTAGGGCCTCACTAGTTATCCATTGGTAATATATGTGCAAACACAGTAGCATGTGTCAAAACGAGGTGTTGGAGTTACTTGGTAACTATCTTTCTTTACCTGAAGAACTCGACCTTCTATCTTTTGGGGAAGAAGCTAGGATTGATAAATTGCAATACAATTGATAAGTTTCAATGCCCATCTTTCACAGATTCATCATGTCGTGTATATAAAATCACACCCGGGTCCCACCTTCAATTGAGAATGATATATATCTAGCAAAGTTGATGTTCTTAGGTGCGCTCGACCTACCCCGCTACACTAGAACGACTTTTCATTGAATGGATGATTACGAGCTTATTCGTCAAAGGTGTTGGCGATGTGCTCCACCACAAATTTATGGCCTTTGGTATCAGAATCGTCCCATGAGATGGTCTTGTTCATGGTAAAAAGGGATGGAATTTGCTGCAAAAAGTATGATGCAAAGGCATATATTTTCCCGGAAATACTTTCTCATTTTTTAATATTGATCATCCTTGAATGACTATGGTGTTGATCTCAGTTACACTCATTTTTTAATAAAATAATAGGCAAATGATTATGAATATATTCAAATTGACGTACTTTCAACTAGGCAAACTGTAAGTTCGACCCAAAAAAAAAAAAAAACTCGACAAACGGTAAGATTAAAATTGACAATAAATGCATGATTCCAACTCCTTCAAATGGGTTGATTTTTTCCTTTTCTTTTAACTATAACAACGATTGAGGTTACCTTAATCCTATAACCATCGACCCATGAAGTATCTAAGAAAATTTATGGACGCGTAAGACTCAAGTGTAAACCCAGAACAATGACTCAAGCATGAACTTAGCGCATCCGTAACATATGTTAGATTCTTAATGAACTACTAACCCTACTATGCTTTTTCCCTCCTAAAGCCATCGGTTAGGCACGACTCATCACTCATTTGGTCCAGAGCAAGCGGGTGGTAAAGGTTGGTCCAATTTTCAGTCACCACTAGATTAAGAAAAATGGGTTAAGCACAGTCACATAACTTTTTTTTTTTTTTTTGAAATAGAGGCTATTGGACCACTTATCTGAGACCGACGCCTAAAAAGTAAAAACCGGAGATCTGCCGCATGGGAGATACAGAAGAACGAAATGAATCGAGAGTATAGGAGACTCACATGGTTGATAAATAGGCTATGGAATTCCTTTTCAGGTAAAAAAAAAAGCACTTTAGTATTGTCGTTTGTCCAGTCGAAGAAGCAGAAGTTAAAAAGTCCCTAGAGAATTCATCGAAACTCCAGGAGTAGGAGCTTATGGTGCTGAAAGTTTTACCTTCCTCACATGAACAATTTAACCACCCGGATCTTGAACATTTGGGGAAATAAAACATAGAAAACAAGAAGAAACAGAGAGTAGCAGGGAGAGAAGTGAATAAAACTCCGGCGCGAAACTCAGCTGATTCAAGAACTGGACTTACCGACAATGTGGAGCTGCAGCTCCTGAGGAGGAGGAGGATGAGCTAGTTCTCCCATGGCAGGGATGAAAGCTGAGAGAGAGAGAGAGAAAGACAGAGAGAGAGCGCGCTAAGATAGAAACCAACAAGAGATGAAAGAAGAAAAAGAGGAGGTTTATATCGACATACGTGTCCCTCATTGTTCTTTCCCCAACATATATACCAGCTACGTATCCATTTTCGTCCACGGAAACGAAATTTGGGTCATTCAAAGGGAAAGTGAAACTCTTCTGTCCTGTACTGGTAGACTTGGGAGTTGCTTTGTAAGTGACGGACATTCAGCTTCCAAATTGTTGGGTCAAACATTCAAGCTGCACATGCAGCGGCACTGCAATTAACTTTCGATAGAGACCCTCGACGGTTCAAATAATACCTGCCCCATGTAAGCTTACTCCATAGTACCATTATTTTTTTTTTTTCAGTAATTTACCTTGAAAAGTCCAAATCTAAGATCTCTCTCTCTCCCTCCATCTCTCTCTCTCCCCTACAATCTAGCATCGCCTAAGACCGGAAACCTTGGATCTGATGCTAAGACTCGAATTTGAGGCAGATGCTGCGAACATAGTGATGGGAGGATTGGTAGACCGTGGTGTTGCATGATTCAAAGGAGGTCGGTAGCGATGATAGATTTGCTTACTATACAGGAGGAGACCTTTTAGGTAACCGTGACACAATATAGCATTGATATGTGATGTAATAAGTCAATCCGAATTAATTCCATATTCAAACCTTTCTGTTAAGTAATCATGCGTAATAGAGGAAATCAGGTGTTGTCCTCGCCTGCAAATACGTACAGTCCTTTGGCATCCACAGCACGGTTTTCAAAAATGATCGCAACGTTTAAACGAACGCCATTTGACAAACTGGTATTTGCCATTGAAGTACTCATCCTTTCGTCTCCGACACTTCCACTCTACTCCGCAGCAAATCTGGAATGGAGTTTGTCACGGGACCCGTAGGCCTCGAAATGATGCTGCTCATGACTTGCAAAATGGGCTCTTCATCAAATAAGAACTATTTCTTCTTTTCTTTTTAATAACTTGCCATCCGGAGTAAAAAAACATAGTTAGTAGAGTTTTCTTTGCTTGGTCATGTTCATGTTGGTACTGGCCCTTCTAAGCTTTCCGCCCGGTGTTTCCCTTCATCTGTTGCTGAACTATTGTTCGTGCTCTCATCTAATCCGAGATGACCCATTATTTGAGACCCATGAGCATACTTAAGAACCGGTTTATTTCGTAAAAGATAAATAATTAAAAAAATATTTTTCTAAAAATGATTGCTTATTTTATTTATAAAAATAAATTAATAAGAGAAGAAGAGTTAGCCTTATGTTGAATTAATTATTTTAAGCACTATAATTAAGTATTTTTTTAAAAAAATTTTTTTTTTAATTTTCGTGGAAAATAAACAGAGATTTTTCCCTTATGTGAATACGGATGCAATATGCATAAATAATGAAGTTGCTATAGTCTTACTTGTAAATTAATTTGGGTTTGTTTCTGGTGTAAGTAAGCTCGAAACCGACCTATGGTGGTGCTTCGGACCGGGCTTGATTCTATTTAAAAATATACATAAAAAAGACAAGACAGGCACATTTTCCAACTAGCTATTTATGCGAAAGTTTCGGGAGGGTGTCATCGACATTAATGCGCAGAGATGGTGGTGGGTGGATAACTCTCTCGCCATACAAATCAACAAAGGAGAAAAGGAATAAATAACAAACAAAGAAGTATATGTGTGGACTTTAAAAGATGAGATTAATATCACAAAAAAAAAATCTCAAATTTACACATTCGTGATAAATTTATCTCACAAATTAATATTTAAGTCATCAAAAATTCTAAACCGATACAACCAGCGACAAAGTTACTCTAAACTTAATATTATCTTCCACATAACGTACCCACAAATTAGTAATTTCACCATAAAAATGTGGGCAAGGATAAATACTTCGACAAAAATTATATAGACATAAACACATTCTCGTGTACAAGGTTGAAGTTTTTAGGAACTCGAAAATTTAATCTGAGGAAAATTTATCACATAAGTATTAATTTAATTGTTTATTGGTGATATTTGAATGGTTAGTTTTGAGATAGATTTGTTAGAGGTTTGTTGGGTTTAACAATTTGTTCATGATATTAACTCTTAAGTAAGTTTGTCAAAGAGTTTTCCTAATTGTTTCTAAGAGATAGGTAGGTTGGTAAGATGTCTAAGCCTGTATGTCCTTTTTCTACTTCTTTTTAGGACATCAATATTAACTACTTTTTCTCTAAGTTAGTTAATGATATCGGACACACTACGAGAATGATAAGACAGACCTGGCAGTTTTTGTAAATAAATAGAGATTTAATGCTAAGTGGGACTACTGTGTTATATTAGTAAATATATTTTTTTTTATATGTATGCATGATAAATTTATTATTTTTTATGATTTTTATAGAAAATAGAATTTTGCATAAATAGAGATCTTGTATAATAAAAAATATATGAAATTTCCGTATCATGAATACGTCCCGTTAATATTTTGACCCATAGCCCATATAAAAAATAAATATATAAATAAAGTTAAAAGGAAAATAAATCACAATTTGATTCAAGTATAAATATTGTGGTTCTTTTCGAAGTTTCCACCGCCACTATGCCTTTCTCCTAAACCAATCATTTGAACATCAGATGTGAACTGTACGTGTCCTGTGTCTCACTGTGATGACCAGGCAAATTTTTTTATGTGAGGTCTGTGTCTTTTCCTATGTATTTTAAGAAAAAATTTGAATAATGGGATTCAATAATATATGTAGGATGATAGAGAATCTGGCCTTTTCATGCCATCCAATGTTCGAAGGCCAGATGGGACCACACGGATTTCGGGAGATGTACACCACTTGCTTCCACCTCTCCCCCGCTCGGATCACGCTGCACGCCCCTCTCATTTTCACAGCTTCGTGTCCGTCATTCTTTTTTAATTAGCAATAAAATATCCCAAAAGAGAG
>JAGVVM010004496.1:0-30551 GCA_019149425.1 Psidium friedrichsthalianum
AATGACGATCAATCAATGATTGAGGAGCGATCATTGGGACACCTTGACCAACGGCTAGTTCAAGGTTAGAGGAGTATAAAAGAGGATCAACAAAGACGATTGGGCAGGGTGACGAACTAAAAATTCCAAAGCTTTGAGCGATTCAAACTTGCGATTATTCTTTTGTACACGAGAGACACCACTTACATGTGTTGAGAGGCTAGTGTGTAAGAAGCATACGGATTCTTGTAATCCTCAATTATATATAGTGGAAATCAGCCTATCGGCTGTCAGCGTGGGAGAGTGGACGTAGGCTTGATATAAGCCGAACCACTATAACTGTTGTGTGCAAGTTTCTCTATCTCATAACTCTGATCTTTGTGTTTTGAACGCCAGCCTTAGCATTCAGAATCTGCTTGCTCAGAAGTTGCATATTTGCATTCAGATTCATAATTTGCTCACAATTAGAATCTCTAATTTCACTTGTTCAGATTTTGATTCTGCATACATTTTGATTTGATTATTAATTCCGCATCATATCATTAAAATCTCTTTAAATCACCTATTCACCCCCCTCTAGGTGATATTGCTAGATTCAACAAAGGAAACGTTGCTGGTGTCACACCGAGCAACAGGTTCAAAAGCTTGAAATTTCTTCACAGAGTGCCCTATGCCAGATGACAGACAAAGAATGGAACTGAGCCAAGAGTTACAGCTAGAACCTTCGCAAATTAAATTTTGGTTTCAAAATAGGCGAATCTGAGTAAAGACTCAACAAGAGCTCTATGAAGTCGAGTTTCTAAGAGCTGAAAATGAAAAACTCCGAGCAAAGAATAAGAGGTATAAGGAAGCTTTCGACTCCGCCACCTGCCCTAACTGCAATAGCCTCCTCACTCTTGACGAAAGGCAGTATCTAATGATCGAAAATGTTCGTTTAAGAGGTGAGTTAGATCAATTCACAACAGGACCAAGTTCTGTTGGAGGAAGGTACAAAAAGACGGATCCTATGGAGTCAGCATTGATGCCTCCTGAGGAAGAAGGGATGTATCACCACCAAGCAAGTGGCATTGACAACGAGCTTTTCGCCATGACCAACTAGTTCGATGTTGATGAAGCACCGGGGCTCTAATGTGCGTACGGAGCCTGTATTTTGAAATCAGTGATCATGGGACCTTCAACATAGCCGATGCGTACCAGATCTGAAATGAAGCTAGCTGATCACTGGAGAGCCTACAAGGGGAACAAAACCGATCCTGAACGAATACATATATTTCGTTCCTCTGCATGGGATATTTTCTGTTTTTATAGATGTCTAACTTTAATTCAGGAGCAGAAAGTAGTAATGTTCCTTTCTCTTATTTAATGCTTGGAGTCTTTACTGCACCAAACTCGAGATAACATTAATTGAAAGTAAAAATCCACGTAAACTCAAAGGATAGTTCCGTATTGTTTCAATTTACCCTCAGTTGCTCTAGTTTTAAAATTGAACCCCTTCTATTCTCAGGAATTTACAAACTGCCCCGAAAACACAGTCATACTCAAATGTGAAGTTCTCTCATTGAATAAAACTAGGGGCAAATCAATTCATGGACATTGCTACTGGATGGACAGCTTCAAACAAAGAAAAACACGAGTGAAAGACGCGAGCAATCTCAAAGAAGGGTAATTTTGTATCATTCCAATTTACCCATAATTGTCTCGAGTTCTGAATTAATTTATTCCATTCTCAACAGGGATAGTAAATTACCTTGATAGGCGTCGTGACATGGAATTGGCCAATGCAATGCAATAAGACCATGTCATCTCGAAGATCAACCCTTAAAAGAGAACCTCCATGGATGCCTACGGCCCCGTGAGCCTGATGGCATGGGGGATGACAGTAGTCCGAGATGTTCCGAATTCGATCCCCAAGGTTGGGGAATGTTGTAAATATTGTAAATTAATAGTATAATTCTTTTGCACATTTCTTTTTGCAGAAAGAAACAAGAATACTTGACGAACGAGACTAAAGTCAATACTCTGCTATAACCTTAGCCCTAATGGTGAAGTATCCAACGAAAGTCGAGGGAAACTCAATCTAGTGAAGCTGGTAAAAGGCTCGCACAAGGCATCAAGATGAAGTGTAAACCAGTATCATTTCCAATTTATCCTGTCCAATACTGGCTAACACGTCTCTTTTCCTTTTGACAGGAAATGCTTACACTAACATTTAACATATCGAAGGAGACAAGCCCGAGGGGCAAAATTGTAATCATCTGATGAGGTCGATTCTAATGAAAATGGGGGCAAATTGATAGCAAACCCTAAAATGAAAAGAAGAGTATGTCTTCTTTAACTTATTTAGTTTCAAGGATAACCTCTCTACTTTCTTTCTTGCAGGAGCATTCAACCGACGACCATGACGGTTGTCTATATTGATCAAGCCCAAATGCTCCTTCACCCATGCATTCCATTGTGCAGGGGCAAAGTCAGAAACAAGCCACTCCTTGACTTAAGGAGTAGACTCCCAATTTGCTTGATCCGCCCACATATCCATGGGCAATTCAAATTTTCCCATTCTCAAGAATTTTCTTTCATACTTGCGCATTCTGTAAACATGTGTGAAGCTAAAAACTGCCACATCTACATTGTGTTTTACACATGACTATTCTACATGTTTAATTTGTCAATTCTGACTTGGAACATACTGCAGATGATGCATCGAATGCATAAAATGGGGCATAACAGGATGATGAAAGGCAAGTCATTTCCACGCACGTCCTACATTTTAAATTCACAGTGAGTCGTGTGCTAAATAAGCTCCGCATTCCTCAAGGCAATGGGTTTTCTCGCAAAAGGTAGGATAGTCGAAGGGAAGGAGGCGAGCATTTCTCTATCGTAAATACTACAGGTGACCATTGATAACCAATTTGAATGGTGGTTTTATTTTGTAACCCCTATCAAGAACCACACCACATCAGGGCCAAATGGAGGTAATCCCAGCAATAGCACGAGGTGAATGGCTAGAAATTTTCTTGCTCGAACTAACATCAATTTTCGAGTGTTTCTTTACTTTCAACCTCGTACGGTAATTCAAGTGCCTTAGGACGACGAAAAGCACTCGTTCCTCTATCCGATACACTTTTATCCTTTGCATTGCCCAATTGAGCCTGCATATTCGTTTCTTAAAAACCCTGTTGGTGATTATTGCTCATTCCAAGATGAAGATGGGGACACCTCAAAGCAGAAGAACTTAGAAGAAGTGGGTCTACATAGAGTCCCCAAGTCAACTCTTTAAGTGTGGTCTTTCATATACATGTGTATAACGGCACAATCCTCAGAAATTCCTTTTTTCTATAATAAAAAAAAAGAAAGAAAAGAAAAAGGAGAGGAAAAGGAAGAAAGTCAGTCCCGGGCATGAAAAAGCAAAGCGCCAGTCAAAAGCAAGGCCAACGCCCATTCAAATAAATGTTCATTTTTTAATGCCTTTGAAAACTCAGTGAAAACATATTATCTCCTTCTGTAAATCCTCAATAGGATCTGGTTGCAAAAGAAAACTCTTCGAATGAGTCAAATTGCAAAACATACTCAGTTGAAGTTTACACCATTCGAGAGCGACAACGGTATCAGCAGAAGTTGACACCTTCCTCATACGACGATGGTCTCCTCTGAAGATTATTCTAGAAGGTCAAGACTTGTGGAAAAGATGCAATGATCGCCAACGTCGAACCCACCTCATATATCTTCTGGGCCAAAATAAGCCTTCCTTGGACCCCAATCCCAATCTACGTTACGAGCCGTGAAAGTCTTTTCTGATTAAAGCGCTTGAGTTAACGTAGAGTTGAATAATTTTAAGCATCGCTCGAAAAGGTACAAGCAAGATTATTTCTATCTCATTTTTGCAGGGTTTTTGACTTATAAACCCGGAGCAGATGATGAAGACTTTTTTGTCAATATCCTTAGCTCAAAAGAGTCCCCTTTGGTAAGCCTTTGAGCCAGCCTACATTACGGTCCTAATTAAGACCTCCAGATCGGCTCGATCGTACCAATTGTGAGATTACTCAGCCCTTGCTGAATGCGATGATGGTAAGATTGAGTGATTTCTTTTCAATCCTACAATCAGGATAAACAGTCTTTCTCGAGAGTGAGAGAAAGCCCTTTCAGACTAAAGTTCCCCATTCAGATTATATTCGAGGTGCTCATACTGTGATAACCTCCTTGAACAGAATTGGTAATGTAAACTTAACAGAATGGTTATGCATGTTCCACATCTTGATTGATTGTATCATGAGTTATTGCACAGACTGCTTCTAATCATTGCAAACTTAGCTAAATAGTTTTGCATGAACCGATGAACTTATTGATGAAAAATGCTTACACATGTTACCTCTGACACTGCCTGACAGGTAACACGTTCCTGATGTTCGAGTTACCTTCCAAGGTCTCGAAATTCATTCGGCGATTATTGAATGAATAAGCCTAGTTGTCGAGAAACCACTAGGTGTTTCTTCCAAATTCTTAGGTAAGTATATCTTCAACTGAACCTTTCAAGAGAATGAATTCTGACGATTGTCAGAGTGCTCGATTCTATCGCGGCACAAACAGGTATCCACCTTTTCGATGAAGCATGATTCGTATCGAAAATGAAAATGTTCGAGATATTTTGACTTCTGCCTCTCTGGTTTATTCCTAAAGTGACAGGAGAATATAACCTAGTTTTGAACTTATGCAGGATTCTTGGTCTTCCCAGATCCCAGAATAGTACCCTTCATGGTAAGTTAAATTGGTTTGAGCTTCTGCAGGATTTTTGGTCTCCCCAGATCCTAGATTGGCACCCAAAAATCATTTTTTCAGTCAATACCTCTTCTGTCTAGCCAAAAAGGGTGACATTTAAATAATCATTGGTGACTTCTCACAAAGAATGATCTATTTTCAAGTCCTAAGTTGCAAGCATCACATAGACGAGCCTTTTTTGTAGAATATGCTGTCTCAGGAGCCCTTTTATTGGAAATCCCAATATGGAACGGTCCATTTTCAAGTCCTGAGTTGCAGGCACCACATAGACGAACCCTTTTTGTAGGACATGTCGTCTCTGGAGCCCTTCCATTGGAAACCCCAATACGGAACGGTCCATTTTCAAGTCCTGAGTTACAGGCATCACATGAACGAGCCATTTTAGTAAGATATGATGTCTCTAGAGCCCTTCCATTAGAAACCCCAATACGAAACGGTCTGTTTTCAAAAGTCCTTCCTACAGATACAAAGTCCTTCTTACAGGTATTCCCTTGGTAAATCCCACATCGGGTGAACCATTTTCAAAGTTCTTTCTACAGGTACAAAAGTCCTTCCTGCATACACAAAGTCCTTCTTATAGGCATTTTCTTCGGTGAATCCGACATCAAGTAAACCGCTCAGTAGAATCCTATCATCAGGATTCTATCAAGCTTCGACCCACCATAGGGGTCAAAACGCAGGCGCATCCTCTAAATAGGATAGATCGCCACTAGAGTCCTTTCATTAGGAACTCTGCCATGGGATGACCTACCATACGGGTCAAATCTCAATCAATTTCAATCATCAGGATCTTTTAAGTAGGAATTCCATCACGGTACGGCCCACCATACAGATCAAAATCCAGGCGAATCCTCTAAATAGGATAGATCGCCACTAGAGTCCTTTCATTAGGAATTCTGCCATAGGTTCACCTACCATTCGGGTCAAAGCTTAGCCTCCCCGGAGTATTCTTAAAATGAATATTTGGGTGCCTGTTTAAATAGCATTCATGTCAGGTAACAGCCATATGACGGACGGGTAAGTATCAAGTAAACTCTCCCCTCCACCGCTCCCTCACTTCATAAGAGCTTCCTCAAGCCTGGTCTGGATCAGAACTCATACAGAGAGGTATTAGAGATCAAATGTTACAACTCTTTTTATTTCCCTAGGTTCAGTCGATTATGATTTAAGTATTATCTCGTCCTTGAAATGAACCTCTATCGAGCTTCCTTTCAAAGAGAGACAGATATTGATACTTGATTTTAAATCCACTTTTCTCTTTTAAAATTAATATAAAAAATCCATAAAAATTCATAAAATTAAAAAAATCAACTTTGGAAGCCTTGGCCAAGTCTAAGGAACCATTTTTTAACAAAAAATGATTTTCCATTATTTTAGTATTTTTCAGCGTTTTTATTTTCAAAAATTCATAGAAAATCAAGAAAAAATGAGAAAATTGAAAAATTAACTTTGGAAGCCTTGGCCAAGCCTAGGCAACCATCTTTGAATAAAAATAATTCTTCATATTTTCTGTATTTTTTAATATTTTTCAAAAATTAGGAAAATATTTAACAAAAAATAGCATTTGATGCCACAAAATATGAAAAATGAGTCAGTATTTTTCTTTTAATTTTCTCTTCATTTTGAGCAAAGAAAATCTACAAAAATTAATATAGAATCGAGAATTATTTTGTTAATCTCATTTTCAGGTTAATTGAAAAAAAATTATAGAAAATTCATTTTAGCTCTGTAATTTTCAATTTTTGCATTTCTGGAGTCGTGACATTGTTCTCTAATAGTCTAAATTTTTCAATGACCCGATGGTGCAGTTTTCGTTATTGCGTTCGATTTTCTAAATTCAATTTATCATTTAATGGGCCTCGACCTGGACCCACTACTTCTGTGAGACACTGGACCTCTATTCCAGTAGATTCTACTTACAAGTTGGATTTGGATAGCCTCAGCTTTAATGTCAAGGCAACATGTCAAGGAAGTAATTTCAAGCTTCGAATTCTTTTTCCTTGTCAATGCTACGGAGAAAGTACCATTAGCAGTTGAGGTTGTCGGTTCATTTCTACAGGGTAAATCAATCCAAGAATGGGCAAAGATGGAGGAGTCAATGAAAGCACGTGCGACGAGTTCTCAGAAGACCATGGTTGGCCTTGAAGAGGCCCTGGATATATGTTACGACGAATTAGATCAATAGCGAAAGGATATATTTCTGGACATAGCTGGTTTTATCCTTGGTGTGGATGCCCGAATTGCTTCGTGTATGGGGCCCAACTCTTATCTTCCTTCATCAGATTGCATTCTGATGCCCTTGGCAAAAATTGGAGAACACAATGAATTGCAGATGCATGAAATGAGATGCTCCCATGCAATTTTATAGGGCAGCTTTCCTATGAACTAAATTAGTGGAAACCGATGCATTCTTTTTAGACCAAGAGACAGAAGCCCGATATTCACCTTTAGTGAAGGAATTATTAGTGGAAGCCTTCATGATGGAGAGGGTCACGATTTCCATCGAAAGAAAAACTTGGTCAAAAGGGACCATGTACACAAATGATAACCTGCTAGAGATTGATACAGAGTGAGTGCACTGGTAGAGGTCCACAAGTTAAAAGGAAGAAGACAAGCAAAGAGAGAGGCTCTGAAGTCCTTTTGCAGCCTCCAATCAACGACCTCTCATCCTCGGTGAAGTAAAGACGGTTGGTAAAGTTCAACACCTAACTGTTATGCAGAAGGTAGCTGGCTAGCTTCTACAGGGCATGAATCTTTCTCAAGACAAGGCGTTGGGGGGAGGGGGGGCGGGCTCAAGGAGAAAATGAAAAAAGGGGAAGCTCATCAAAAGCTCTCTCGCTCTCACTGAGGCTGATGACCTTCTTCGTACCCTTCTTCTGTTTCCCACCAACGAGATATGGGGGTGGAGAACCTGCTCTTGGCCGGCTAGAACCTCTTTTGTGGGGGGCTCAGGAGAAAATGAAAAAAGGGGAAGCTCATCAAAAGCTCTCTCTTCTCTCTCACTGTTGCTAATGACCTTCTTCGTACCTTCTTCTGATTCCCACCAACGAGATATAGGGGTGGAGAACCTGCTCTTGGCCGGCGAGAGCCTTTTTTGTGGGGGGCAGGGCTCTGGCCATCTTCTTCTAGGAGGTGTGCCACAGAACAAGGGAGCGGCTGAGGGAAGGGAAGATAGGATTATTCGTTTCCCTCCTCCCTTGCAAGTTTCCTCCTCATTCCCTCAGTTCGTCAGGCATGGCTTCGAATCTGGTCAAGGACGCTCCTTCCGATGAGAGGGTTAAAATCAGAGCAAATAAGCCTTCTACATCTGAGTCGTTTGAGGGGTAGGCACAATCAGGTCAAGGCGTGGCTTCTTCTCTGCCAAGAGTTGATTTAGGTGTAGCCAATCCATTTGACTTCTCATCTATGTCCAACCTACTCAATGATCCTAGCATCAAGGAATCAACTGAACAAACAGCGAAAAGACCCTGCATTCAACCAGATGGCCGAGCAACTTCAGAAGACCTTTCAAGGTGAAGAAGAGGGTATTCCTCCGTTTGATAGTCAACAGTACATGCCGACCATCCAACAAGTCATGGATAGTCCCGACTTCATGTCTATGGCAGAGCGGCTTGGCACTGTACCGATGCAAGATCTTGCCATGTCTAGCATGCTTGAGAATTTTGCAAATCCATCACAAAAGGAACAGGTTGAAGAAGCGAATGAAGCAGCTATGGAGAGTGGCCACAAGGTTCTGAGCCTCATGCCTCAGCCGCAAGATCAGTTTCAGGGGAGACTTTCACATTCTCAAGCTTCATCCTGGTAGTTGGATGGCGTGACTGGTAGATATCTTGACGGAAGAGCTGGATTGATGGCCATTTCTGAATGTATTGCTTCAGCGGCTCGTAGAATTTTAGTGGGCGACAAGTACAAATCTGAGTCACCTGAAAATGGTTCCCTTGACAAGGATCAAGTGGAACACTTTGAAGAGGATTTGCCTCACACTGATGGAGCAGACATTCTGGATGTTCTGAGATATGTTGTTGAAAGCTGTAAACAACATTTTAATCCAAATTATTGTCTTCAAGTTTGTGGGATGATACTCGAAGCTGCTGCCTCAGTAGTGTATTCTGGTGCTGTGCCTCTTGAGATGCTTATGCACTTCATTTCTACATTTCCTCGGGAATTCATTGATTTGGTGGTCCCTTGCCCATGAAAATAAAAGAATGGCTATTTGGTTCTCCTAGAACGATGATTTTAAATAGTCTTCTAGACTTCCCTAGAAGATTCATAAATTCTTGTCATTCCCTTGGTACTGTGTTTACTTGTGATGATGAGGAACTTGCTGCTCGGGAATATGAAGCAAGACGGTGGGCTATGGTGCTTTTTCTTGTTGCAAATGATGAAAATCAGTTGGAGACAGTATTGATGTTCATCAAAACTCATGGCATTAACATATGTAACCAAAGCAATAATTCCAATTGGCTTCCTCTGAAGTATCTCATCCTTCTATTAAGCATGATTCTGGAGCTTCAGGAGTTGCAGGGAAAAACTGCTGAATTCAACAGCAGTTTTTGGAAAAAAAATCTACACCTGTCCCTCTTAATACAGTGGATCCATTGAATAATAGAAACACTTTGGAGGAATATGGAAAGTTTCTCTGCCTCTTCCTTTCTATTCTGGAGGATTTGGTTGCATATGCTAAGATGTGTTGTTCAATATTATGGTCCAGCTGTGAGGTAGCGGTCGTGGACCTGCCTGGTTCTGTGCAGGGAAAACTTGGAGATAACATCTGTAAGGCTGTTACTTCTATATCATTGTGTGTGAACAGATGAGGACTGAAGCTTCACTAAATATTTGTTTTGACTTTCTGTGGGATTTTTTGTGGAGAACTTTATGAGCTTCAGCTCGTAATTTAAAGACTGGCACAGAACTCTATATTGTAGCTTATGAAGCCTTAGCTTCTACCCTCAAAACATTGGTGTCGGCTTTCTCTCCTCTTATTCTGAATATAATCTGGAGAAAGGATTTGACTCATGTATTGCTTTCTAAAGAGGAACAACTTTTAGATTCCTTGGTTATTACTTTTCTACACAAGATAAACACTATTCTTGGCCTGCGATTTCTGACACGAACCAACGGGCAGTTTTGATAAATTGGAAGATGATGTGCTTGGACCGATACTTACTAACCTTGTTGAAAATCTTGAAAATGCTGCTGAAGATTCTGTTCTACCTATGCTAAGGTCACTCAAACTGGTTTTGGGATTGTTTGCTTCAGTAGATTGGATTCAGCTGCTTCCCCATCTGTTGGTGTGGGTACCCAGATGATGTGCCAGTTGGTTCGTTCTTCATGGATGATGCATGTCAGTTGCAATAAGAGGAGGGCTGCAGCTATTTCTGCACTTTTATCATCTGTTTTGCATATTTCTTTGTTCAAGGATGAGAGCATGCATATGACAAAGGGTGCTTGTGGCCCTCTCAAATGGTTTGTGGAAATGGTTCTTGAGGAAGGGATGAAAAGCCTGCGGATAATTCGTCTAGCAGCATTGCATTTAACAAGAGTTTGGCTTTCAAATCCTATAACCTTAAAGTATTACATTAAGGAACTGAGGCTTCTGTCAATCCATGGTTCTGTTGCAGTTAGTTAGGATTTTGAATCTAAAATGACTGACAATAATGATGCAAGCTTGAAGTGTCCTTATTGGCAAAGAGTCTGATGCTGAGTTGACTGAAGCTTTTATAAATACAGAACTGTATGCTTGCGTTTTTGTTGCTGCCCTCTTCTGCAAACTCGCTGACTTGGCCGAAAAGGTTGGATCTGCTAAGGAGAATGCCAATTGTCGTCCTGCTCTGGATGCTGGCAAATTATTTCTGCTAGACCTCCTTGATGCAGTGGTGAACGAGAAGGATCCTGTGAAGGAGCTATATAAGAAGTACAGTGTGATTCATAGGCGCAAAATACGTGCTTGGCAGATGATATGTGCCTTGACTAGATTTGTCGGTCAAGATATAGTGGGGTAGTTACAAGAAGTATGCACATATGCCTATATCGTAATAATCTACCTGCAGTTCGCCAATACCTAAAGACGTTTGCCATTAATGTTTACCTGAAGTTCCCATCCCTGGTAGGGGAGCAATTGGTACCTATTTTACGAGACCACAATGCAAGGCCTCAGGCGCTTTCTTCTTTACGTGGATTTACTCAGTTGTTGGTGTATAAAGTTCAACAAAAGTTGTTTCCTGCTGCTGGTCATGGAGACTTGCGGAGACAACACATTATATGTGACACTGGAACCTTGTCCCATGTGTGCTGGAGCAATTTTTCAAGCTCGAGTCAACACTCTTGTATGGGGAGCTCCTAACAAGCTTCTTGGAGCCGATGGCAGCTGGGTTAGGTATGTTAAATTTATTTGCTACCTTTTCATGTTTTCCATACCCCAACAGAGATTATCGTTCTATCTTTGTTTCAGTAATATTTTCTGGTTCCCAATTGGTTTTTTTTTTTTTGTGGCTTGAATGATGGTTGCAAGATACTTTTCAGGGCTCCACTTTGATTGCTATATTGGCTAGATGAAGGCAGATAACAATTTGGCTTCTATTGTTCTAGGGGTTATTACAACAATTCGAAGTAGTAGTTGTCTAGCATCCATACTTTAAAGAATCTTATTGGCTAGTATGAGCATCACAAAACACATGATGCCACCTACTGCTTCATGAGAATATATCTCTGGAGAAAAGTTCACTGAGGCAGTTAATCCCGGCACATCCTAAAGACCCATCTTAAGGAGGCAACTTCTACAAAGTTTTCTTTGTCAATATTTCTTTTATGCCTTTACTTTCTACAGTTTAATTTCTTCACCATCAAACCCTAGAATGGAAGGCCGAGCAGTCGAAAATTCCAAAAAAAAAATTAAAAAAACCAGTAAAATTCCAAAATTTCTCAAAAGCACCAAAAATTAGGAAATGGGCCATTTTGACTGGCCAATCCTATTTTTGATGATTTCCATTTCATGATCTTTTCGAAAATGACGATTTTGCCCCTCAAAGGCAAATTGTCTCGAAAAATTCCGAAAAAATTCTCAAAAATCTCAAAAATTAGGAAAACAGGCCATTTCGATTGGCCAATCCTATTTTTGATGATTTTTCATTCTGATCTTTTCAAAATGACGATTTTACCCCTCATAGGCAAATTGTCTCGGAAAAATTTCGAAAAATTCTCAAAAATCCCAAAAATTAGGAAACATGCCATTTTCTACTGGCCAATCCTATTTTTGATGATTTTCATTCCTAATTTTTTCAAAATGACGATTTTACTCCTCATAGGCAAATTGTCTCGGAAAATTCTGAAAAATTCTCAAAAATTACAGGAAAAGGGAAATGGTCAATTTTGACTGACCAGACCCATATTTTGTGACTTTGACTCACATTCCTACATGAAGTGATACTTTTACCTCATGGGCAAATTGTCTCCAGAAAAAAATCAGAGAAATAATTTCAGAAAAATTCTCAAAAAAATTGTGGGGAAATAAGGAATGACCACATTCAACTGGTTTGACCTGTTTCCATTTCCCGATCCTTGAAAAATGACCATTTTACCCTTCTGGTCAGTTTGACCCCAAATCTCATTCCCAATGATTTTTCATGAAATAAAATGGTACTGAGAGGGCGTTAGAATAATCTAGCGTAACCAAGTCCCCAAACTCATAATCTCTGGTTCGCAGAAGTAATTTAATTCTCCCGCTAATTTACTTAGGGTTTCTAATCGACCTACCAAGAAACGATTAGTGGTGACTCCAAATTTTAAAATTATTTAAACAAAAACTAAGTTGCGATTCGGTAGAGTTTGGGGGTCGTCGTGTTAGGTTAGTTAATCTAATTAACCTGATAATCCATTCACCTGATCGAAAAAATCAATGTTTTTCAGGTCGCGACACATGTGACTACCATTTGGGTAGATAAAGGTTATGAGCTTTTGTTGCCTCACCATTATGAGGGATGGATGGTCAGGCAAGGACTAGAGTTTCGAGGACCATTATAGGGTTTGATGTACCACTCCACGAGTTCATGAGACAAGTCCAGTAAATGCCATCACTTTTTGGTGGAGAGGTATTGAGTCTCAATTTGAGTCCTGTCGTGCTAGAACCTAGTCTCCTGGAGATTGACAGAGCAATTTTTGAGGACCCGATGGATAGTGATCCTCTTAAGTGTGACATTCTGGATTTTCGACCCATTTTCGGAATTTATAAATTGAATGGATATACTTCATTAATACGCTCTAGTTAAGCCTCACTCGAGTCTGATGAACTCGAGATGACCAACCGAAGGGGAATGGCTACCTAGGGAATTTTCCTAAATAGCCGCCCGTTGGTCTGAGGAATTCGACAGAGTCGTAATTTAATGAATTTGGCCACGAGATGAATTCCAGTCTTGGACAATCGAATTTCTAAGATAGTCACAATGGAGAAATGGATTCAGTCACTGAAATGTCGCCTAAAGGGCAGACAGCCGGCGCACGTCGAGAAGCAAGACGTGAATGGAAAATTACCGAAATGCCCCCGGTAAATGCTCAGTCCTTAGAATTAGATCAAATAGGATTTTTTGAGAGCGAATACGATAGAACGAAACCAATTCCAGTCAGAAGTTCGTTCGCGCTCGGGACCCGATCGGTGCATTTGGCACGCAAATAGAGGCAAGTCAAATCAAGTGTCAAATCAATCAAGTGTCACATCAAATCAATCAAATCAAATCATGGCACAATTTCCAAAGCCAATCAATCACTTCTTGTCAAAGTACCATAATCACATCAAAGGTCACTATTCACTTACCTAACACCACTATTACCTATTTTCCTTGATTTTATTATTTGGTATAACCTCTATTCTCTCTCTCCCCTCTCATTTTGCTTCGGCCGATCCTCCCTTTCATCTTCTTCTTCTTCGTTTCTTCTTCTTCTCCTCCTTCCTTCTTCGTTCGTCCGCCGGAGCCACCGCCCGTCCGCCGTCGCCGTTCGGCCTCCACCGGCGTCACCAACACCTCGTCTTCTCTTGGTAAGTCCTCCAGCTCCCTTTCCCTTCGTTGTCATGGCTTGAAGCCCACGAGGAACCCCGGAACCAGCCCCCATTCTTCGTTCTTTCTCCTTTGCCATTTTCGCTTCGTTGGAGTTCGGGACACCGGAACTCGTTCCGCTTCATTCCTCATCCCTCTTGACTCTTGGGATCAATGTTTTAGGTCTTGGAGAAGCTACCGAAGCCGCTAGAACCAGCCCCCAAACGCCGACCTCTTCCTCTTGGATCGTGAGCCTTGAACGGCCATTTCAGCCCTACTTGCTTCGTCGTTGTTCCGAGCCCGTTTCGGGTAAGCATATCCTCTAATACTAGCCTAGGCATGTTGTATACATATGTGATTGGTGTGATTAGAGGTTAATGATGGTGATTAGGGAGTAAATGGTTGATTTTGGATTAATAATCATTTAGGCTAATTTGAGGAATTTGTTAACGGGCCGTGTATAGGGGCCGGTGCTAATTGAATCGGGCCATGAAATGTTGATTATGGGCTGCAATGAGGGATTTGGGCATGAGGAATGAGGGGCCTTATGATGCAATTAGGCTTAGGGGTTAAAATTTGGACTAATTGGGCCAAAATAGAACATATGGGCTTAAAATAAATTTGTGGGCCCTCAATGGACGAAAATTAAATGTAATTGGACCTAATTTAGGGTCTTGAACTTAATAAATTAGGGCCCAATAATGTACATGGGCTTAGGGGTTGAAATTGGGCCTAAAAATGCTAGTATGGGCTTAATAAGCTTATTTTAGAATATGGGCTTGGGCCCCATCCGAAAATTATAAAAATAATGGGCCTTAAACTATTTAATACTTAAAATTCAATCATGGGCTTGTGAATAGTAGATGGGCCTTGGGCCTAAATGGACTTAATTTACTTAATGGGCCTAAAACTTAAGAATGATTCATTGAGCTTTGGTAGTTGGGTTTAGTTAAATTTAATAAGATCAAGCGGGACCCAAAAGTGATTTCAAACTCTAATCATGGGCCAATGGCGGGCCGGGGTTGAATAGTAGATACCAAGTTGGGCCGGGCCATTAGGCCGGATTGGACCGAGCTCCGAAATAGATAAGTTCCAAAGGTGAAATAAAACACGATTGAGCTAAATTGGGGGATTTATTTCATAAGGAAGTCAATATCTATCGTAACTACGTGGGGTACCCAATTGAATCCAGTGGTTGAGGAAGTTCGTGTATAATACTAGGCTTGCACGGGGCATACCCCGATGAATATGGGTTTGATAGAACAACTATTAAATTGTCATGCCTCGTTACATATGAATCTACTGGATTGCCTGCTCTGTGATCGATGCATTGTTGAATTTGTCTGAGCATCATGTACCGTGAGCATGGCATGAGTCACCTGGAGGTGTGACATGTGGGATGAGCCCTGATGCGTCTTTACGCGGGGAAGTGGAGAGATAAGCGTGCCAACCTGAGGCGTACCACACGCGGGTTGAGGCACGAGCCCGATGGGCATGAGAATGTGCCCTGATGCGTCTGCGGGAAATGGGGGATAAGCGTGCTAGATACCAGCGCACGGCAGGATCCATGGGATTGGAGAGATGAGGCGGGCTGAAAGCATGCATCTGTTTTTGCATATTGAATTGTTGTCATTGTCCGTTGACTGCCCGTCTGCGTTTTATGACTTGCATTACCATACGTAGTTTGACTGTTCACGCGCTGGGGTTGGGTATCTACAACAAGTAAGGGTACTCGAGTTAGATGACCCGAAACCCTAGATACTGTATAGGACCGATCCCACTAGTATACTCTATCCTACGCTAGGATTAGTGGTGAGCTTGCTGAGTCCTCGACTCACTGGCGGTGGTTGCCATATTTTTAGATCCCAGACCCCTGTGATGGCCGCACCTCCCGTGTTATTTTGGACTGCCTATACAGATAGGGACAAAGGTCACCCGCAGCCTATGGAGGTGAGGTAGTTGATCCAGACCCGATGGCGGAGCTGCCGTGTCCAGGTCGCCTGGAGATTGACGGACAGGAAGAAGGGGCCAGAAGGGTGATTTTTCCAGACGCCAAGTCTAGACTATGTGTGTCAGACCGAGCGTAGGATTTTTGGACTGTAGAATGTATTTTCTTTTGGGGTCTGTACCTAACGCTTGTTGGTATGTATACAATGATGCTGGTATGTTATCCTTCCTCGTAAGTACTACCCCATTATCGAATGTATGCATGCATGGATAGGAGGCACGCTTCCGCAGGTTTCAAGTTCACAGGTTTCAGGTTTAATGAATGCGCCGCCTGGTCGCGACGAAGAAAGAAATTTTCCTGGGTCGTCGCATACGGTTGATCAGGCGAGCGCTAAGCAGAAGAGAAATTAAATGTATGAGCGGGATGTCGCGGGCTCGAGAGGGGCTCGGGGCGTGACATTAAGTGTTCGGTTTCCCCAGGCGCAGTGCACGGTATACAATCAAAACAATCAAGAACAATGGAAACAAAACAAACCGTGCACCTAATCCCTTAGGGTTCATCGTACTTTTTCAATCAAAAATCTAAACTATCTAAAAGCAGTTTATCGAAATACTTAGAATTCGAACTTGAGCCGGCTTTATTCAAATGTCCTTGTAGCTCATCAAGTGCCGAACCTCTAGTTCAGACACACTACCGACCATGCGAAGACGGAAGACGAAGCTCGCGGCCATTCGTTCCTCGATCGTGCTAGCGATACTTGAGAAGTAACGAACCGAGCTTTCTTCGAGTCCACGGACGAATCACGACCCTCAGTTGTTTGTGCAAAACTGTTTTGCGCGTTCACAAGAAAACAGTGTGAAAAACTCTCTCAAACAAACGAGAATAGAGCTTAAATTTTCAAGAGATAAAAACCTCTTTTTGCTTAACTCCCAACCCCTATTTATAGGGGTTGGGGAACCCCAAAATCACCCTATTTAGTGCAATTTGGGCGGTGGCTGGCCCACCGCCTTTGATCGAGTCAAAGGTGGTCCGATCGCCAACTTGGCCTGCCCCGTGATCGCCCTGTTCTGCCCTGCTAAAATCCTATCCGTCCTGGTTTCGCGTTTACGTGATTTCATCACTTTGTCTAATGGATAACAAACCTTATCTTTTGACTTTTCTTTGGATAAGAAATCTTACCTTATCCTTTTAGATGATAAATATCATCATCTCGTGAAGCGTACATATATCACATCAATATGACATCAGGCTTAGGTCATGCTTGCATCGTATGCTTATCCGTTTGTGATTAAAAATTAGAACCAAATCTAATTTGATCTAATTTCAGTTTCACTATCGAAGTAGTCACTATAGCAAACACCTTTGCTATTTCGTCTTCCATATAAAGTCCTCACACATCGGTTATAGTGTGTGACATCCCTAGGTTTACTACTGAACCGGCAGTAAGATGTACTAACAAATTAGTACAATCTTAGAGAATCAACCGTTCCTAATTGAATTCTAGGTCCCACAAGCCATGAGTAACATCTAGCATGTCATGGCTGCCCAGTCAGTGTGAATATTCAAGGATAAAGTGAACCTGTCAGCTTCGGCTGCAGTGTAATTCAATCCTTCTATCTTACCATGTCCCGATCAAATGAAGGTCATGGATTTATCAGTCAAACCTACTAATTCGATGATATACCTAGATCTATCGAACATGCATTCTTGCGAGATAGTTCTCGACTTCACCTTGGACAAGGATTTTCTAATGCACAATTACGAATATATCGCATAGGATATCAACCTTGTCAAATAAAGAGACAGATCTTAATTGTTGCACACGCTTGTGACTTCGTATATAAATAACTGTGACCATTCAGTACAGAGGTGGATCGACGATCTGCCAATATACGCACTTGTGAACCACTGCCACTCGATATACGAGTCAGTATCATATCTCAAGTCTGAGGATTATTTATACACCAAAGCCAAAGCATTTAGAAATTAATCAAGCACGAAGCCTTCATGTTTGCTAATCGCTCGTGTGTGTCACGTTCAGTGAATTCGATCGAACTCGTTCGATACAAACACCTCGAACACCTGTGTTCCAACTTAGACATATAACGTCCGATGACTTGTGACTCGTCATCCCCATTGAGTATCCAATGCTCAATGGCGAGGTTGCGAACACACTGGTCTCAATCAGATCATTGGTGTCCAATCAACAATCCATTAACCAGGAATAATTTTAAGGGTCAGAGACCAACTAAAACCTATCACACATATTCTTGACGTCTCAAGAATAGGTTTTAATTACAACTGATCCTATGGACTTCATTTATCTAAATAAGATAATAAGATAAATGAACACGTCTTGCCATTAAATATAATTGAAAGTACACAAGATGCCCACACATGTAACAGTTACATAGTTGCTTTAGGGCATATCCCTAACACAACGCCCGTGGAGTTCGACCATGAGGAGTTGCCCTCATCTGATTGGAGCGATGTAGATGAGTAGTCTAGTAGGCCCTACTCTCTCTTCTCTTTCTTTTAGCGTAAATCAGCTAGTAGTACTCCTTTTTGAATATTATACCTAAACGTTGGTTCTCAATGAAATGTTTTTATATATGTTGGTCTGTCTCTCTCTTCTCTATCCTTTCGTTATGTATGATGGGTGTGATGTCCACTTTCGTTAGCCCAAGTTACTTATTCATCGATTGTGCCACGATAAATCCTGGGTCGTCGCTCTCCTTGACTAATCGCTGAGGTGCGGAGTATTGCATTGCCGCCGAGTTCGGGGCTTGACAATTCCTTCATGCGAATTCTATGTTCTCGTGCAATTATTCCAAACATAAACGAGGGTTGTCTAGTTGTTCGTGATCAAAACAAAGAAAGCCCGATTCGTCGCATCTTAAGCATTACTAGCACAATCGAGGAGCAATCATCTGCAAGTTTTGTCTTCCGTTCATCACACGCGATTGGTGATGTATCTAATGTAGAGGCCCAACACTTGTGGAGCTCAAGAATATATTAACCAAGTCGACTCAGACGCGCTTTCAGAGATAAGCCTCAAACATTCTTCATTTATGATTTCAATTTTCGATTGAAATGTATAAATAGCCCCTAAGGAAGATCCATGTATGGGTTGTTCTACTTCCATTATGCATCTCTATTTTTGATGAAAAGATTTTAAAATTTCTCGTACGAAACCCGACAAGTGATATCAGAGCCATCCTTAGGTGGATTCACGCATTTGATTGGTTTTGTTCATTATAGTTCTTGCGATAGACCATTTCGTCTTTTGAAAATCATTTTTCTATTGCAAAGGTCTATATGAGTTGATTGAGATTAACTTGACAAGAGCTAAACTAAATCAATCATGAATTGAAAGTCCATTTTTGGTTTTGTGACTGTTTAACGTGCACCGAAATGGATATCTATTCATGTTTAACATCTATCCGTTTGTTTTGTTTGTGAAAGAATGCTAAAGGGTTAATATGTGAGATAAGACCGAATTAGGACCATTTATAGCCGAATCTCCTTAATTTAATATTAAGTTGTAACGGGTTTTGGACTCGTAACTTTCCATTGTCGTGATTTGATCCTTTATCATAATGGTTGATTGACTGGCTATGGATACATAGGAGCCAATTTTCGATTATAGTATTGGACCATTCTATTAAGCATTTGATACTATAGGTTAAAACCAGATGATTTTCAATAACTGTTAGATGATGGGTCATTTGCATTTTTAATACTTGAATGAGACGATGGGTCAAACTTAACTATGATCATGAAGTCAATAACT
Source organism: Psidium friedrichsthalianum (assembly GCA_019149425.1). Classification (NCBI taxonomy): domain Eukaryota; kingdom Viridiplantae; phylum Streptophyta; class Magnoliopsida; order Myrtales; family Myrtaceae; genus Psidium; species Psidium friedrichsthalianum. Next base: position 19,520 of record JAGVVM010004496.1, read on the forward strand.
GTCAAGTGAGGCTTTCATGATCTAGAGGCCGAAGTTATGATTGGGACTTACATATGATGCATTGAATAAGTTCATCATAAGTTGATTCACTCATCTAGTTCATGGAACACCAATAACTGTTAGGTGAGGTGAACTATAAACTAATGGGACTCCAATGCCCATTAGCAATCTTACCCAACAGAGATTGTTATTTCTTATTTAAAGAGTGTGAGATTCGATAAAATTAGTGGGAGCATCTATTTCATTTAAAGGCCATAATGAAATAGCTATTTTGAAAGTACGACACCTAACACTTGTTTTTTGCATAGACTTTTATATACTCTGCTAAGATGGGGAGCACAAACCCTATAACTTCAATTCTTGACAAGAACTACTTAATTGACCCTAATTTCAATGATTAGTTGAGGAAATTGAGAATTGTTCTCAACTTAGTAAAGCTCGAATATGTGCTGGATGAGAAAATGCCATCCTCGTTCCCTAAGAGTGGGACCCAAGAGGAATGTGACACTTATGAAAGTGGAAAGAGGATAACCTAAAGGTTAGGTCATACATGCTTGCTTCGATGAACAATGAGTTCTAGAAGAAGTATAAGATTATGGATAGTGCAAGCTCGATTATTTTGTACCTAAAAGAATTCTTCGATGAGATATCTAAAGCACTATACCATATCAATATGGCTGAGGGATCATCTGTGAATGATCATCTTCTCAAAATAATCTAGCACATTGAAGAGCTGGCGAGATTAGATCTCATTATGGATAATGAATTGACTATGGATTTGATCCTCGAATCATTGCCAAATTTCTTCTCTGGATTTATCCAAAACTTTCGCACGCATAATATGGAAAATCCTTGCTGAGTTGCATAATATGACTATGGTTTATCAGAAGGAAATGCACAACCCTAGGCCAAACATAATCGCCATAGCTGAAGCTTCTTCTTCGAGAAGTAAGACTTCTTCCAAGAAAAGCATAAAGAAGCCTAAGAAAGGAGTTATAAGGCCAAAACCAAAAATTGAAAAGGACAGATGTCATCATTGCGGCATGATGGGGCATTGGAAGAGGAACTATAAGAAGTATCTTGCGAGCTTGAAAGTCAAGCTAAAGAACCAACCTTATGAAAGTATAGTATCCGTGCTTATTGAAACTAATTTGATTAGTGCTGAATCCAGCTTATGGGCTTTAGATTCTGTTGCAACATCTCATGTTTACATGTCATTGCAGAATCTGAAAATAAGTCAAATGCTGGGGCAAAATGAAACTATCCTGACGTTTGTGAATGGAGCAAGACTTGCTGTCTTAGCAATAGGGACATTTCATTTGAGTTTCTCGCTAGACATGTAATGGTATTAAAGAATTGTCTGTATTATGAAAATGCTATATGAAACCTTATCTTTGTGCCACATTAGCAAAAGAGAATCATGAATTTTCTTTGCTAAAGATGTGTGTTCCACTTTTCATAATAGAAGGTGTGTTGGTTCTCGTACATTAACCAATAATCTTTATACCATTACAATGTTTAGTAATTTGATTACCAATATCAATAAAAAAAAAAGTTACGATGTAAATGTCATCACTAAATGTTTTAGAGATAGTCCAAATCCAAAGTATGTTTGGCATCTAAGATTAGGTCATATTGAAAAAGGCAGAATCGAGAAATTGAGTAAAGATGGATATATCAATCCATCTAGTTTTGAACCATACTCAACTTGTGAGGTATGCCTTCAAGAAGAAAATGACCAAAATGCCCTTTATGGGGCATAGTGAACGAGTTGTCAATATACTTGGATTGATACATTCAGATGTATGTAGACCAATCAACAAGATTGATAGATGCGGCTATTCTTACTTCATCACATTTACCGATAATTTTTCACGATATGATTTTTTATACTTAATAAAGTATAAATCTGAATCCTTTGAAAAGTTCAAGGAATTCAAAAATGAAGTTGAGAAATAGACAAGAAAGAGTATTAAGGTCCTTCTATCTAATCGATGTGAAGAATACCTTAGTACTGAATTCCCAGACTATCTCAAAGCAAATGACATGTTATCGCAATGGACACCTCCAGCAACTCCAGAGTATAACGGTGTTTATGAAAGAAAAAATCGTACCCTATTGGACATGGTGTGATCCATGATGAGTTACACTAATTTGCTTGTATCCCTTTGGGGATATGCCATTGAAACAACTACATATATACTGAATAGAGTGTCGTCCAAATCTATTCCTACTACACCGTATAAGATATGGCATGGTAGGAGACCAAGTCTTAATCATATTAAGATTTGGGGCTTCTAGCTTTCGTTAAGAAGCTGAAAATAGATCAGTTGCAGGCAAGGTCTGAACAGGATCGCTTCACTAAATATCCAAAAAAAAGCCTTGGATATTATTTCTATTTTCACTTTGACCAAAGAGTTTTGGGTCAGTAGGCATGCTACCTTTCTGAAGAATCAAATCATCCAAGAAGATGGCGCCAGATGCAAAATAGTTTTGCAAGAACAAGAAAATAATATAGCATTATCTAACCAAGTTCAGACACTGATCTCTGATACAATAGGAGCTTCTAATACACAATATCATAAGAAGAGTACAAGAATATCTCGTCCTCCTATTCGTTATGGATACTTGCTCGAGGATATCCAACCATTGTCTATCATGAATGATGATAAACAACTAAGTGATTCTAATACCTATAAGGAAGCAATGTCAGACATCAATTCTGGAAAATGGCTTGAGGCCATAAAATGTGAAATGGAATTGATATATTCCAACGATGTATGGATATTGGTTGACTCTCCTAAAGCTATTGTACCGATTGGGTGCAAGTGGATTTTCAAACAAAAGATCAATACTAATGGTCAAGTTGAAACATATAAAGCACGGTTAGTAGTGAAAGGTTCAGAAAAAAGAGATTGATTATAACGAAACTTTCTCACCTATGGCCATGCTAAAGTCCATTCGAATTTTATTAGCTACAGCTGCACACCTAGATTATGAGATATTCCAAATGGATGTAAAGACGATGTTTTTAAATGGATTCCTCAATGAGGATATCTACATGGAATAACCATGGGTCTTTGATTCCCCTACGAAAGCCATAAGGTGTGTGAGCTCAAGAGGTCCATTTATGGACTCAAATAGACCTCCAAAAGTTGGAACATTCGTTTTAATGAAGTGATCAAACCATTTGGCTTCATGAAGAATCCAAATGAATGATGTATATATAAGAAGTTCAATGGGAGCGCTATTGCGTTTTCTAGTTTTACACGTCAATGATATACTTTTAATTGGTAATGATATGCCAATGATATCATCAATCAAGCTATTCTTGTTACAAAAATTCTTCATGAAAGACTTGGGAGAGGCAGCCTATGTATTAGGATCAAGATTTATAGAGATAGATTGAGACGATTACTTGGCCTCTGATGACTTTAAGTCAACGTTTGGGTTTGTATTCACACTAAATAGTGGTGCAGTTTGTTCGAAAATTTCCAAACAAATTATAACTCCTGATTCCACCATTAAGGTGGAGTAAGTAGTGGCTTCTAAAGGTACAAAAGAAGCGGCTTGGATGAAGAAGTTCATCTCAGAGTTTGGAGTGGTTCCTTCGATTGGCTATGATTCACAAGTGCACACGTTGGCGAGTCATCGATCCGCCTCTGTACTTGATGGTTATGATTTTTTGCATATAAAGTCATAAACGTGTGCGACAGTGGGATCTATCTCCTCGTTATATACGAGGTTGATATCCTATGCAATCTAATCGTGATAGTGCATGGAAAATCCTTGATCGAGATTACGATCGAGAATGTCTCGAGAATATGCATGTCAGATAGATCTGGGCTATGATCAAATTTACTGCTTGACTAATAATTCATGGCTTCTGTTCGATCGGGACATGGCAAGACAAAAAGATCGAATTACGCTATAGTCAAAGCTGATAGGTTTATTATGTTCTTGCAACATTCATACTATTTGGGTAGCCATGATATCTTAATAGATATCACTCATAGTTTGTGAGACCTAGAGATTGATCAAGACAGTCAGTTCTCTTAATTATACTAATCATTAGTATATGTCCTATTACCAGCTCAGTGATGAACCTAAGGATGTGACGACATTGATATGGAAGACAAAATTACAAAGGTGTTTACAAAGTGACCATTGAGATGATCAAACTAAAATTAGATCAAATGAGTTTGATTCTAATTTCTAATCACAAATAGATGACATATAATGCAAGTACGACCTCAAGATGATGTCATACTGATATAACATCTACACAAATCACGAGATGATGAGACTTATCATCTAAAGGATAAGATTTCTTATTCGAAAAAGTCAAAAATAAGAGATAAGATTTCTTATCCGAAAAAGTCAAAGGATAATGTTTGTTACCCAAGGAATAAAGCATTACCCCAATCCCAAATAAGGGTTAGGGGTTAAGCTTTAGGGGTTATCTTTTGTTGCCTTTCCTTCATGCCAATTTCGTGTTCTCATGAAATTGTTCCAAATAGAAATAAAGGTCATGTAATCGTTCATGAACAAAAGAAAGAAAGCCCGGTCTCAAAGATCGCCAACAAAATCGAGGAGCAATCATCTGCAAGCTTCGTCTTCTGTTTGTCGCGCAATTGGTGGTGTATCTAATGTCGAGGCCCAACACTTATAGGGCTCAAGAATATACGAACCAAGTCGGCTCAGGCGCACTTTTAGAGGTAAGTCGAAACCCTCTTCATGTATGATTCCAATTTTTTATTGAAATATACGAATAGCTCCTAAGGAAGATCCATGTAAGGATTGTTCTGCTTCCTTGTGATATCTATTTTTGATGAAAAAATTTTGAAATTTTCCGTACGAAACCCAACAGTAGGGGCCCAAGAGCAAGAACGCAAGCTCTAGTCCTAGGTTCACAAAGGTTGGGCTTGAGGCCCTAGTACCCATGCCTTGATCCCTGGCACCAGGGCTTGGTCCACAAAAGTTGAGCATTATAACCTACTGCCCAACATTATAACCTAGTGTCCAGCATTATAACCTAGTGCTCATGTCTACAAAGGCTGGGCTGAGGACTTAGTGGTTAGGCTCAGGTCCCCAGCACTTGAGCTTTGAGGCTGGGCCTAGGAAGCCAATGCCCCTACCCAGGTTCCCGATGATTAAGCATGGTTGAGGTCCTAAGAAGCTAGCCAACTCTATCAGGCTAGGGTTAAGAACCCGAGGACTGCACACAGGCTCAAGATTACAATGCTCGTGCTCGGATTTGTAGATCTCATGCCCGAGCCTCGATGGACTTTAGCTCAAGTGCAATGGACCTGAGCATAAGCACTAGGGTTTTGGGCTAACTCGATGAACCCAATCCCAGCCTTAGTGGATCTAGGCCTAAGCATTTAGAATGCAGGTATGGGTACTAGGATCCCGGGCCTCAACTTCAATGGACCCTCGTTCAGGCGCAAGGGATCTGAGCATGGGTACTGGGTTCTCGAACTTAGCCTCAACAGACTCAAGCATGAACTTTTATGGACCTAGATGTGGGCATAAGCGCTTAAGCTTGACCACTAGGTTTCTGTTCCCAATCTTGATAGACATGGACACAAGTGCTAGGGATCCAAGCACAGCTGCTAGGGTTTATAGTCTAGCCTCAATGACTTGGAATTAGGTGTTAGGGCACGAGCAGTGGAGACTCAAGCATCGGGGACTCGGGCACAAGTACCAAGAATCCGAACATAGGTACTAAGGTCCTATGCTTGGCCTTTGTGGACCTGAGCCTAGGTGTTGAGGCCATTAGGCATGGACACTAGCACCAGGGTCTAGAGCTCAATGGAGATGGGAGTGAGCTCCGTGCTCAAGCGCAAAGTTTCTCATTCAAGCGCTAATAACTAGTCATATTCTTATAAGTGATTCTCGATTTAAGTATGCATTTTTCATTGATTAGGAAAACATTTTTCATTGACCTATTTAGCATTACAAACGCTGAAAAATGAGCTTATGCAAAAGAAATAGAGCTTTAGGCTCAAATAACTCTAATCTAATAAGCGTGCATTTGGTTGTCTAGATTTCTAGTCAGGATAGGACTGGATATGATAGGATAAGAAATCTAAGGATTTTGTCATATCTTATATATTGTTTGGTGAACTGCAGATTTAAAGTCAGATAAGCAGAGATAAGGCATGATTGAGACCAACTCTATTTCATTGAAATATCCGAATGCTTTAAAAATTATTTAGTGATGAGTCCTAAAAAGTAAATTATTGTTGAACAAAGGTTTGTGTCATCTGAATACGGGCACAACATCGATGGAGTAGGCCCCGTAAAATTGGAGATCTTGATTTGGAGTCGAATTCTTTGAGAATGACCTACTAGCCTTACTAGATGTTTTGTCGAGTGAGCAAGCAAGTGCTGAATAATCGAACTATTCAATATCTTTCAACAAGTTGAATATGCACTCACGCAGGATGTCCAAGAGAGTTATCTTGAAAGTTAATGATCAATCTTAAGTTCTTCATAACATATCAAGACCAAATTTCAAATGTTGGAAAAGTTTCAAATGATTAAAGAACGAGGGATGTGATATCATATCATGCTAAACAATTAATTAAAGAACAAGGTCATGGAGATACCAAACTTTACGAGCAGAGACCTCAGCCTGGCGCCACCAAAGAGGCGACCACACTTAACGGTCGTCACCACGGGAGAGGTGAACCCTTGTCAAAGAGACGGCCCAGCTAGGCGGAGAGGCTACCCAACACGAAGGAGAGTTGGTGATAAAAAATCTGGTTCTCCTCGTGTCTGTCCTCCTAAAAAATCCAATCCTACTCTACCTCATCCCCTCCCTTAGGATTTTTTTATCCAGGCTATATCTCTCTTTATCCTATCCTAGACAGCTACCAAACACATGATATGATAAAATATATCATATCCTGACTTATATCCTAACGATCAAATGCAATGTAAGAGTTCTTTCAAGTGCAATCACCCTAAATGGGAAGTGGGACGGCTTATCAAAGAAGGCCATGATCTATTAGTACACTTTTTGAATCTTTGACTGGCACATTGTAATAGAGAGCCAATAAAGTAGCAGATAGAGTTGTTGAACTTAAAAAAAGAATGACACGAAATTGGATTATTTATTTTCTCAAGCCCTATGGAATTTATTCTGTTTTGAAATTTTGTCTTTGTATTCTCCATCTCTTTGTCTTTTTTTTGGGGGTGTGGAGGAGGGGGGGGGCGGGAAGAAACTTTTCATTTCATTCGAAAGATAAGTACATAACTTGATGCAAATCAAACAAAGTAAATTTAAAAAATAAATCAATTTGGTACAGCTTACAAAGACTTGCTCATCCACAAAGACGTATCGAGGCACAATCAGTGGCCATTCACCAAATCTCATATCAACATCAGTGACAAGAACACACAAAAATTTCTCTCTCCACTAACTACAGCTTTGTAAAAGACAGTGGGCGCCTAGGTTCGGCATCCCCTGCACCATCACCGTAAGAGATAATAACACCACCGGGTTGAAGAAGCATAGATAACCTCTGCTAAATTCAAATCTATGTCTAAATTGAAAATAGAAAAGCACCTAAATTAAATATAATTCTAGATCAAAAGAGAAAGACTTCTAAAATAGAATCTAAAATAACTTTCAGAACAATCACAACCGCAAACAAATAGTAGTGAAGTCACGCTGACTAATGGAGCAAGTGCTAAAGCCAGAATGAGCGATCAATTTGAAATAGCAGATTCTGTCAAGACGCTAGCGCTATGAACTTTTGAGCTCACTAGACAAAAGTCTTTTCATAGAGAAAGTTGATGGACCCTACGAAATCAACAAAGAAAATTTAAAAAGAGATGATATCTAGAGATAAGGAAACAAAGGGGAAAATAGATATATATATATCATATATTCCCCTCAAAAGACCCTGCAAAAAGAGGAGGCGGTATTCTCCATCTCGATATCAATGAATGAGAAACTATCTTTTTCGACAAAAGAAAAAATACTGCGACCCCGTAGATCAACCTACAACACACAGTCAACTCGATCGGTTGCTAGATTTAATGGTTTGTTCATCCAACTTATGTCTGCAGCTACTTCGCCCCAAGATCCCACATTACCACAATTGCCACTAAGCCGCCGTGATTAGTCGACACAACCATTGTCTCCACCACCATTTCCCCCCTCATCGTCCTGCATTACACTTCCATCACCACATGAGTGGATTTAATCGAGTTCAAAGCCTCCTCCGGTTTCCTTCTGTTAACTAATTTTGCAGGCAAGAGAAAGTTTTCCAACGAAGAATGTTTGCGGGCACAAAAAGCGACCTGTATTGTGGTCCGCTATACGTTCCATATTACGAGTCTATAGAATCCTTTCATTCCCTGAGACGAGTCGAAAGAATTCGATAAATATGACTAACCTGATACCATGATTTAAAAAAAAATTCATGGAAATCAATAGTAATTATGATTTCAATTATTCGAGTAGTTCGCGATTGAAGTTAAATCAAAGAGATGTTGAATTAAGATTTATAGCGTGTTAGCACAACCTTAACCTTTCTTGGAGAGCGAACTAATAGTATCTGGCAGTGATGGAACTTTGGCAATGAAGGAGGATTGAACGAATCAAAAGTGGATTGGCAATTGCAAAGAGTCAAGAACGGGTAGGTTACGGTGCTAAAAAGGGTGGGTCTAGGATTGCAAAACCGCGTCACACAACTATTAGCTGATTAGTGCAAAGGTTGGTCATTTGCGGCCAAAACAATAGATGGGTCACCCATACGACATTCTTCCAATGTTTTCTCTATCCAATTTCACTGCTTCATGAAAAAACTCTATATGGCCTTCTGCCTCAAATATAGGAGTACGAAATTGCATCCTTACCCATTTTACAACTTTCACGTCTTAATATATATAGCACATCAAAAAGGTCAAGTCCCCAGATAGTATTGTCTGTATTTATAGTTTTCTTCAAATCGTACGGTTGTTGGTTATTAGATATATACAGAACTAGAGGTGTCAAATGGGTAGGTCGGTCGGAATATGGTCCGGCCCATATTGACCCGTCTAACCCATCGCTGACCATATTTAATGACCCCATACCCGACGGACTACCGTAACCCAAAATTTTGTTTGTTTTGTGGATCGGTGAAAAATTTTCAGTAACGGATTATACAGGTTACTAGATTAACTAACCTACTACGGACCCTTCTCCCAAGCCCTAACAAATCGATAACTTTGACCTTTTTTTTATCACAGAATTTTTAGAATGTGGAGTCGCAGCTAAGCATTTTTTTGTAGGTCGATAGAAAACCTAAGTAAATTAGCGGAGAAACTAAATTATCTCTACGAATAGAGATTGTGAGTTCCGGGGACTTGGCTACATAGTTAATAAAACTAATGCCCCTTGGTACCTTAATCCATGGATATCCTAATTTTGGGCAATCAGCTTGGTTACTCTTAAGGATATAGTGAGGTGTTCTCTTTTTGTATTTCATTTTTAGAAGGGAATGCATAGATGGTAATGATGTATGGATAAGCAAAAGTGAATAGGTAATAATAGACACACCAAATGTATATCCTGACGAACGTGACATGAATCATGAACATATACGAGCATAGATATAAAAATATGACATAGCAAACGTGAAATACGTTACATGCAAACGTGAAACGCAGTACGGATACGAATATAGACATGAGGATGCGACATAAGAAAAATATAAAAATAGGATTGACCAGTCGAACTAGCCCCATTCAAATTTTTGGATTTTTCTGAATTTCAAAAATTTTCAAGTCAATTTACCTATGAGGAGAAAAATCATCTATTTGAAAAAATTAGGAAGGCGAAAATCATCAAATAGGATTGGCCAGTCGAAATGGCCGTTTTCAAAGTTTGGATTTTCTGAATTCTTGATTGTCAAGACGATGCTATGTGGGGGCAAAATCGTCAGTTTGAAAGATTAGAACCCCGCCCCTCAACATAAGGAAATCAACAAAAATAGGATTGGCAGTCGAGAATGGAACGTTTCCTAGTTTTTGGGATTTTTCTTTGATTTTTTTTTGTGCCATGAATATGACAGAATTAATGACAATACGAATACGTATGCGGCATGACAAAGTATGCATGAGCTATATATATGAAATGACAGAATGACATTTTTTTTATGTTTTGAATGCACATTCATTCTGGGATTAATGGTGCAGAAAATAATGCAAAAAAAGTAAAGGAGTAATAAAGAACTCAACGGGTGGGTCGGCCTTCCACTTTTGGGGTGATGTGCAGAAATAAATTGCAGAAAAAGTAAATGTAGTAAATGAGATCCTCAACGGGTGGCGGCCTCCCATTCTCAGGGTTAATGGTGCAGCAAATAAATGCAAAAAGTAAAGGCAGTGTAGATAAAAGAACCTATAACGGGTCGGTTCGACATTGGCTCAGCTTACCCATGGGGTGTTTGACGGTACAGAATAAATTACAGAAAATAAAGACAGTTAAATAAAGAACCTCCAACGAATGGGCCGGACCTCAGCCAATTTGGGGTTTAATGTGCAGAAATTAAAGAGATGTAAGAGATAGTCAATATAATAGATCTTTACACCACCAAAGCATGTGGAAAGAAATACTATCGCAATTGGGATTCGGATAATTTTTAAGCGAAAAAGCAAAAAATTTGCAATGATGAATACGACATTGAATATGCCAGCATAATCGAAATTAAATAATCACCATGAGGTAAGACATTCTCAAAGATTTAATAGTTAGGATCGTTACTGATTTGACGGATTGTTGATTGCCGATATTCGGATCGCGGTCACTATGATCACAGATGGGCTCGAGAATGACGGACAAATCAGACTTGTCATTGATCGGTAGAGAAATAGGGATGCGTAAAACTAGATTTAAACTTCCACCATCTCAAGACCTCATTTGGAAAAGAAGCTCTCTCTTTTGTTTTTGTTTCTCTATAATTTGCTTCCAATCTCCCAAAAACCCTCTCAAATATTAAAATTTTGTTCTCCAAAAATATCATCTCCAAGCTCT
>JAGVVM010004497.1:0-24680 GCA_019149425.1 Psidium friedrichsthalianum
CTACCACGGTAGTTGGAGCTGGACTACAATAATTCTCTTTCAATTTTATATGTGTAAAGTTTTGATCATCATTTAAGTGTAACAATTTCAAAAAGCTTATACCTTAATGTCTCATGTTTTGATTTGCTCATAATTTCTCCGTACGCAATTACTTATATTCTATTAGTCGGATCATATCCGTGTGTTGCATCAGAATAAGTTACAGATACAGGACCTTCATTGCTCAATTATAATATAGTTTATGATATGACGTTCTAATTTCCATGTCAGTGATTATTATTTGACTACTCTATTATTTTGTATCTATATGAGATAAGGTCCTAACTTCATTCGACCAAACGATTAGATACTCATTTTCCGCTTGTCAATGTTTTATTGTTTTTTCAAAACGTTCGTCGCATCAGTTTTAAACTCTCTCTCTCTAAGTTAATTAATAGGTTATATGGACAAAATAAGTCCATTTTTTAAGTAACCTTGACAGTTTGACAATTATCAAAATGCGGGATGACATATGACAAAATTTTTGAAAGTTCATGGGCAATTGTGCAATGGTGCCGGAGTTGAGGGGTTACTTAAAAACGGACTTACTTAGTTGAAAAGTTTGCATCAAAACTCCAAAAAGGATCTCTTACATTTGACTCTTGCATGCAAATGGAGGGTTACGTAACTCCTATATGAAAAAGGGAGCCAAGTCAATCGCTTTCGTAGGTGTAGGATGCTTGTGGAGCAACCGGCTCATTGGAATAATGTGCACGACTCAATCATTGAGTATAATATTAGTTTTCTATCTCGAGCATTATGTTTGTTTTTTTCCTGTTGATTGCCCGCACGAGAAATAATCATAAGTACGAGACAAATAAACGTAATCAGCCCATAATCAAGGATGGCGCAGTGTGCTCGGAGGCGCAATAGATACAAAAAAAAAAAAAACAAAATCAAAACTGCGTAGGATACTGAAGAATATGTGCGAATGATCGAAGAGATCGGTCCATGCTTGAGGCTTGCTTCCACGGGGTTTTAGGTGTGTTTCGGAGATGATATTTTGGAATAGCTTTTGCATACCAAAGAATTTTAGATCAAAGAGGTTCACAAGATGCAAATGGTGCTTGATGAAATAAAAATGGAGAGAGATACTGGAAGCTTACTCGAGGGCCGACGAATCGGATGACCCAACTTAGGCGTTGGTCACGGCACTAAGGTTGCGTGACTCAGGCCTCATCGGAGGTTGAGTGACATTGACTCTGTGGTTACGTGATCCCACGGCCCACACAGAGGTCGTGGGACCTTTGTTGGTGCCATCCTGAGGTTGCGAATCCAAGCAGAGGTCTTGCGATCCTTAGTAAGCTATTCAATACCAATTGGCTCGCTTGCGGTCATAACTACCCATTTCGATCAAACCTGCAAAGGAAAGTTGATGAGGGTAAAACTATAATTTAAATAGTTTAGTGACAGCGAAGTTGGAAGACGAAAAAATCTATTAACGCTGAAGTTTACATTTCAAAACTTCTCAAAGCTAATGTTGTAGTGAGGCTTGCCTAGGAGTTTAAATCATTTGTGAAACGTCGAATCAGATGCATCCTATTAAATTTTGATAAGTCAATTTGTAACTTACAACTTACTCGGCGTAATAACTATTCCAATGTCGCCTTTTTCCGTCCTTTGGTGGCTCGTAAACAACTAGACATCAACTCTGCCCAAACTTGGAGTAAACGCCAAGTCTTTAAAAATTGACAAACAAGTCTAATTTTCTTTTCTTTTTTTTTTTTGGGTCTGAGAACAAGTCTAATTAAAAAATGATTTATTTTTAATAAATGATTAGCGTGAAAACATACAAACACAAATTAAAGGCTCATGACTACGTTATGCATTGGATCAAAGTTTTTTTTTTTTGTCGAAATTAAGATTTCATTTATTAATAAGGTAGAAGTTGAGAGAGTTACATAAATGTGTTTTCTCAAATAACTACAGTAAAAAAAAATATCAAAAAGTAAATAACAAAGTATATTTTGCAGTTAGAAACACATTCTTGTCCTCCAAAATAGATCTGTCACTATAAAATATTAGCGATGGATCACTAATTCAATTATCAACACATAGCGAGAACTCTTACACCAATTGCAATGACTTACAATGCGTGTCTAATTTTAATGTCCCCATTCATCGCGGAGCAAGTAACATTAATATCCGTACATTGAAAGAACATATATCAAAATCTTGTGAGGAACTCCCATATTTATAATTAGATGTAGATCCGGAGAGTAAAATCTCTAGATTTAGACCTCAATTTAAACTGAGAGAGAAGAGTAGCCGAATCTTGAAAAGTGATCAATCTCAAGATGGGCAATTTTGACAGGGAGACGCGGTTGCATACGTTTGAGCTAGATATTTGATAGCTATTTATGTCTCTGATTAGAATTCTCAAGTTCGTAACCATCTCATGATATTGCTATGGGCCGTAATGAACGCATGAGACAATTGTATTAATCTTCAATGCCAGGAGATATTCTGTGACTTCTTCTTCTAAGTTTTTAACGCGGCTGGCATCGGCTGGTCTGGCTCGACTGTATGTCCGATTTAACTGCCGTGGAACTAAATGAATTTAATAATGGCAGTGAGATACTGAAATTTATAAGTTAGTAACCCGACAGAGTTCAATGGGAAAGTGATATCCATATGCTTTGCGAAACTTGGTCACATTATGCTTGATCCCACCATTTTCCATTGGGATAAGTAACTCCTGTGATATAACCAGTAAGTCCCATCATCTGCTGATGCCATAGGCTGTTAATTCCGAGAAAACTCATTCATACATGCTTTCTCAGTTGTTGTTTAGGAGCATCGTTGGATGCAAGATTCACAGGCTATATATGCGCTCTGTGCTGCTGATGAGGCTTTAATAGATGCAAAATGGGTACCCACTGAACGGGAACAGGAAGAAATGACGGTGATCGATATACATTTTTATAGCAAACCGGGCGTTCCTCCATGCCTCTTGGAATTCTCAGAAGACATTGCTCATGCGGCGGTCTTACATTCCTCATTCATTTTTTGACTGAACACACGCCTTTAAAAAATAAGTAATCGAGTCAATTCGTAAATTAATACCCTTGCTTGGGCCAATGTTTTCCTTCATATTGGGGGCCCCATCATGCCGCAGTGACAGCTTGGGCAACCGGGCACATTCAATCGGTGATGCTGCAAGGATGACTCAATTTGGAGATGCCCATGTCGTGGTTGCTGGGGGTGCAGAGTCCAGCATAGATCCTTTACCTATTGCAGGATTTTGCAGGCAAGCGCTTGCAGAATGGCATATTTTATTTCCAGGTGGCAGCTCTGGAATTGAAATTTCTATTCTTCATGAAACCCTATTTTATCCTTTCTTTTGTCTTCCTTCTTTTTGGTCCAGTTAAGCGCATGACCCACGGAAAACCAATCCCAGGGACTTGCAGGTCAAGGGCTCTGACCACAAAGTACAATTCCTGCCCAGGGGAACCGTCGCGGCCATTTGACTGAGGTCGAGATGGTTTTGTGTGAGTTTGAACAGTGCCATGATCGTGGCAAAGTGGCGTATCTGAATTTACTTCAAACCTCGGCTTATGACTAACGCTCACACTCAGAACCCTTCTCAGAGAATCGTTTAAGCAGAGAAGCAATTTTCCTTCCCTGGCTTGGCAGATCATAGCAACTGAAGTTGGCACCATGCCCTGCTCTCTGTGGATATGCTACAACACTGTACAAATGGCAAGCCAGCACCGGTCTCTCTCGCCTGCATCTGAGAACAGCAATTACAGGAACGCACCAACAGGTTTCGTCAAATTGCCCGCTTCACGATAGGATACTTCACTGCAAACAGTGACTCTCGAAGCAGAGCAGACTGCATCAGCATTCTGAAGGGTGAAACCGTGGATTATTGGCAACGGAAATCCTTTGGCAAGGTGAGAGTTCACGTTTGGCAAGAGCACGGTTTCAATAACTGTCCATGTCACTGGCTGCAGTAAGCAAATACCGGTTTCGTTATAGATCGTCAAAGGAGAACATAAAAGAAATGGTGGAAACCATAAAAGTCGCAAAATGATCAAAACCTCATTTTCGTCATATACCTGAATAAGATAAACTCGCAGATGACCAATAGTATTCCACTTCAGTGACATTGCAAAATCATTCAATTTTACGCTTCCAGCATAGTGTTCTGTACAATTTCCCTCCCTAAACTTCTCTATGTTGAAATCACTGGTATTTAGATATATATAGTAGTCAAAACATCATCCAGAAATGGATTAAATCATTTTTACTAACCAAGATAACATTTGCTAATTTTTCTCAACTTCGCCAACCACACGTTCTCTCTCTTAATTTCATTAACAATGTTTAAGTGCAACCGTCAATAATGACAAAATTCAAGGGATTTTGAGCGATTATCTCGTAAGATTAGGAATTGGGATTTTTTTTTTAAACCTATCGAGTAAAAACTCCAAAAAGGATTTCTTACATTGGACTCTCGCATGCAAACGAACGGATTACGTAGCTCCTAATTAAAAAAAAAAGAAGAAGAAGGATCAAAGTCGATCGCTTTCGCAAGTGTGAGATGGATTCGGGCATCGGCTCATCGGAATAATGTGCACGACTCGATCATTGATTAAAATATTGATTTCTGTTTCGACCATTACGTTTGTTTTCTCCTCTTGATTGCCGTACGAGCAAAGAATCCTAAGTACGAGACAAACAAACGTAATCGACCTGCGAATGGTCGAAGAGATCGGCCCATGCTTATGGATTGCTTCCACGTGATTTAGGGGGCGTTACAGATAGATATTTGGGAGAAGGTTTGCCATGTCCGAAGAATTTTAGGGCAAAAGGGCTTTCACGAGACGCAAATAGTGTTTGATGAATATATTTGTTTTTTTTTTTTAACAAACTTTCATATTTGATCTCAAAAGTGATTTTTGAAATAAAAAATCGAGATTAAGAGAGAAAAACTGAAAGCTCACTCGAGGGTCGACGAATAAGATGGCCCATCTTAGGTGCCTGGGCCACTGCAACCCTAGTGGCTCCACGCTAAGGTTGCATAATGTTAACAATACGGCTTGCGACCTCCAGTGATGCACATCGAGGTCGAAGACACCATGTCAAGAGCCTTGCAACCCCTTGTAAGTCGCCAATACCAAAATTAGCTTACCTGCGATCATCTCCTAGCCAATATTGCGTGACCCGTGAAGGAAAGGAAAGCTGGTGAGGGTGGTGAAAGTAAAATTTACATAGTTTAGCGAGGGCAAAGTTGAAAGAAAAAAGCGTCATTAATATTGAAGTAGCATTTCGAAACTTCTCAAAGCCAATGATGCAATGAAGCTTGCTTAGGAGTCTATAACTTTTTGTGAATGCTTAATCAAATGCACCCTAATAAGTTTTGATAAGCCAATTTGTAACCTATCGCTTGCGCAATGTAATGACTATTGCGATATCGCCTTTTTCCTTCTTTGGTGGCTTGTAAACAACTAGACATAAACTCTACTCAACTTGTAATAAAAGCCAAGTGCTTATTTGGCCATGGATCAAATCCACATATGATAATGATGAATCTTGAGCAAAACACGGATTGGGTTGAAAAATTGACGAACAAGTCTAATTTACTCGGGATAACTTGTGTGGGACTCGTAAGTTAGAGTTTGACTCAAATATTAAAAATAAGTTGAGGAACTATATTTAATAAGTAAAAAGTCCATGGATGATATTAGTTATTAACTAGTGAGACTAAATTTAGGTTCCATTTCGTAATTATCTCGATTTTTCTTAGCAAATTAGATTTTAGGGCAAAAAGGTAATTGGGCCTTCCCTGAACTGAAATTTGAGCTACAACTGTGCTCTCTTTGCGACTGCCCTTCAGCAAGCTCGAATTCAGGGCAACTGACGGAGCGTCCTCTATTGCTCTCTCCAAGCTCCGTTCCTTAGGGTTCTCTCGCCGCAGAGACGAGAAGCTCCGTCTGTTCACCGATCAAGACTCAATCATTCGCGGCTTGATCGAGTGAACGCTCGCCGGATTTTCTTGCTTTGCGCTCTCAATTCATGAAACTTGCTGGGAGTAAGTATAGAGCAACGGAGTGAGGAAGACGGAGGATGAGCATAGTGTCGAGGAATCGATCGAGGTCATAGCGCAGAGCATCGGAATCAGCAACCTGTTGCCCGATGCCGCGCTCGCTCTCGCGCCTGATGTTGAGTATCGCATGCGCGAGATCATGCAGGTATGGTTCGGATTAACTCGGTTGGGCCTTTGTGCTTCTGTACATTGTAGTTCAGGTGGATGAGGCGGGGACGGTTAAATGTTCGTGTATCTGCAATCTTTCATTGAATGTTCATATCCATTTTCCTTGTTTACGCGTCATCGAGTAATCGCAGCGTTTCGTCATGTAGAAATCGTGATAAGGCATTTTCTTCAAACAATTGTGAGGAATCTGCGCGTAGTTACCCTAACCATGTGGGCCTTGTCTTACTTAGTCATGATGTAATGTTTGATTAACTCGGAACCAATGGATTGTTGTTTTTCTTGTGGGAATTTATCATCGTGTGGTTCTTACGGATTGTGGCAGACTGTCAGCATTCAAGCATAATAATGAGTAGCTGCTATAAGTGTGAGGACTGCTGATTGTCCGAAATTTCCCTTTCCCTTGGAGATATTCTAAAAGCAGGAGAATCAGCTCTTTTCGCTTTGGTAGCAAAAATCTTTGCTTTATAATACGGCTAGAAACTTATGGACTAGAGATATCTCTGCGTGAATTTATGGGTAGGGTTACTGATTTCGTATTATATTTTATAGGTTAGTGCATTCGTTCCAGTTAAAATCTTTCTGGAGTGACAATCGTTTCTGCGATGTTTTCCCTTTAAATTAGAGAAAGATAACGGCAGTAGAAATTTCAACAAGGAGCTGTTCCCGTAAAATCATCTCCTTTTCTTTCTTCTTAAGTGATTGCTGGATTTATTTGGTACTACTAGTACAAGCATTTTTAAATTAGTCTACATACTAGAGAGATTTTATTAGACATCTGAAATACGGTCGGGGTCAGCTATGAGTCTATTAGACATCCGGAGAGACTGTCTTAGTCTTCATTGTTTTTTCTATTTGTCATTTTTCCGTATCTAATGAGCTTTGCCTTTCACTCTCAATGCTTTTTCTTAGACACCTCCCCTCCCTTTTTTTTTTTTAATTCTATTTTCATTCTCTTGCTTGGAGTGATAAAATTTCGCTAGGTATACTTTCCCCATAATTAGGCTCAAATTAGCTGATTATTTGCTTACTTGCTTTTGAGTTCTTGAAGTCAATGCTTTTTCGTGCTGCACTTAAGGACCTGTTTTTTCTGTTCACTATGAGTTTTGTTTTGGAAGTTGATTAGTCATTTTGAAGTAAATTGAAAAGCATAGAAAAGGTTCATATGTATCGAAGTGATTTGAGAAGCATCTGATATACAGGAAGCTGTCAAATGCATGCGCCACTCCAGGAGAACAGTCTTAACAGTTGATGATGTGGATGGTGCTTTGAACTTGAAAAATGTTGAGGTATGTTGAGGTACTTTTCATCAAGTTCTTGCATAAACAGTCATTACAATCAGTTTTGAATTGGTTGAACCGAAATCAAGTAGTTTTCTAGGGCATAAACCAGATTAGTAAAGAGTGAACTATCGGCTAGATCAGAACATGAATAAGAATCGAAGCGCTTGTGCGCAGCCCCTGGGAATAGCTTTCATGAGCCCATTTAATGTTTTTCTGTGTCTGGCGTTCTTTCTTGTTTACATCAACCGGGGTACTTTAGTTTATTTGTCGTCTTTTAATCTGCAAAGTAGGAGAAGGTGAATCTTTTTGTCATCTGTACCTTATACACTGGCAGCTAGACCATGGTTTCAATGAGTCTATGGAAATGGTGGTGTGTCAGATTTGATGATTGAAGTAACGTTTGTGACAACTTTCTTGCATATGCATAATCTTTCTCTGAAGCTTCTAACTTTTTGTCTTTATGTGCACCAGCCAATTTATGGGTTTGCCTCCAGTGGAGCTTTGCAGTTCAAAAAAGCTATTGGACATAAAGATTTATTTTACCTTGATGACAAAGATGTAGACATTAAAGACGTAAGAACGAAGGAGCAGCTGTCATTTTCAATTATATCGGTCAGGCAGCGTATCGAAGTGTTTGACTGAATCACCATTGGTGTTGCAGGTTATTGAAGCTCCTTTACCCAAAGCTCCTCTTGATACTGCTATTCATTGTCACTGGCTGGCAATTGAAGGTGTACAGCCTGCTATTCCTGAAAATGCTCCTGTGGAAGGTCTGTCTTAACTTGGAAAAGTGCCTTCTCCTAATAATTGCATCTATCAATCTTTAAATGTTCACACAAGAAAACTCTTGTTAAGAAGTTAGTGGACAAATTCATGGAGCTAACATTAACATTTTGCTACCTTTACTAGAATGTCGTATGCTTAGATGAGGGTAGCATGAGCTGCATTTCTTTTTCTTTTTCTGGTACAATAGTTCAGAATGCAATCATTGATTTCTTATTCTGAGTTTTATGTAAGGAACTCTAATGCTAACCACTATTCATCCTTTCCTTCAGCAATTACAGCTCCTCGTGGCAAGTGTGAAGAACAAAAGGATGACAGACTTCCTGTAGACATTAGACTTCCTATCAGGCATGTGCTGTCAAGAGAGCTTCAGGTATATGATACACAGACTGCAGTCTAACAATAATTTAATGTTTGCTTGAGCCAAAAAAAAAGGACTTTATGTAATGTTTGAGTATTTTCTTGTATGTACAGGAAGTTTTGTATCCAAGAGATTTATGTTATGCTGGAATCTCATCTGTGTGACAATTTCTAGTTTGAAACTTAATAAAAATTGCTTGATTCATGTGCTTCTTGGGCTCACCACCTTTTCTGCATTTTTTCTGTCTTGCTTATGCTTATTATCGTTGCATCTGTTGCAGCTATATTTTGAAAAGATTACTGAGCTAACTATGAGAAGCCCCGATTCAGTCCTTTTCAAAGAAGCGTTAGTGAGTTTGGCTACAGACTCAGGACTGCATCCACTTGTCCCATACTTCACATGCTTTGTAGCTGATGAGGTATGCTTTAGATCCACTGTAAGTTAACCTAGTTTTGATGCTTCTCTAACCTCTGCTTCTTCTTGTGTTGTTAGGTATCTCGTGGCTTAACTGATTTGCCCCTTCTTTTAGCCATGCTGCGTGTTGTGCGTAGTCTCCTTCATAACCCTCACATCAATATGGAACCTTATGTAAGTTGAACCTTTGCATACATGTTTTCGTATTATTTTGAATTATGGATTCTAATTTAGCTTGATTTTTCTGTCAGTATTTATGTCGTAAGTGTGGATGCGGTTTCTTTGTCAAGACTTGTCAGCCCACATTTTTTCCCCTTTATAAGATCTTTAGAGGTGAACCCACACATTAGAGCCTTCTTGTACCAATTTCTGTTGTTGTTTTTTGCACGCCAATCATCTTCCTCTTTTGTTGTTTAGAAATTCTCATTGCAAATAGTCATCATTGTAGTGGAAAAAGCTAGCCGAGCATTGATTTGGGTGTGGGTGGGGTATGTATTGAAGTAACTGGCTATCTACTTTCTTGAGGCTGGAAGGACGAGGCTTGGACTCAGCGCCTTCTCCAATTAGATGACATTTGTCTTCTTAGTAATTGGACTTGCATCATGACCTTTTGAATTATTTTGGTACAGATATTTTCTGTATGAAAACTAGAGTTTCCTTCGGAATATATTTGGGAGGGGAACCTCATGCCTACAAACTCAATTTGTCCTCTCCTAGTGCATTATGAATGTCCAACTTCTTTAACCAGATGATATGTAGGCAGATAGGCAGAAACCTGTTTTTGGCTGTTGGATTAATCAAAGATCGGAGACAAGTTATCCCCTGATCTGTTTTCTCAAACGGTTGTTTATTCTCTTTTTAGAGAGCTCCTCTTATTCTGGAAGACAGGAACTTGGCATTCTGTTTTACCATGGTTTCGGGCTTTGAGCAGGGAATCTCTACATGTCTATTTTGAGTTATGGGGTGGTTGCATCCAAAACTAACTTCTGTTAAATTCGTGATTGGAAATTTCAGAAGGGAGTCGATTGAACAAGTGGCAAGATATTGTATGTCTGGCAAGAAATAATAGATAGGTGTGCTTTTTGTATACATCTAGAGTTGCATGCTTGTTCTGTTGTTAACCATGATTCACACATTTTGAGTCGGTCACAGTGTTTTTGGTGTATTTATTTCTCTTCAAGGATGCTCATCTTGAATGGGATCCCTCTGCATCTTAGCTTTACATTTGGTTAGGCAAATCTCGAAAATGTCAAGATCTTAGCAGTTTTCGCTCAAGTTCTTGGTTCAAATTGTCTTTCGCCAAGAAGTCACTATAAGAGATGGTGCACCATTGTAGTAACACGTAAATTTCTTATAAATCATATTCCTCCGAGAGCCTGAGAAGTTAATCTTTTTTTATTCCCAGTTACATCAGTTGATGCCAGCTGTCGTCACGTGTCTTGTAGCAAAGAGGTTGGGTAAAAGGCTTGCAGACAATCACTGGGAGCTTAGAGATTTTGCGGCAAACCTGGTTTCCTCTATATGCAAAAGGTGATACTTCTATCTGTCTGTAAAGGCAATCATCAAGGACTATATCTGACCCTGAACCATCATAGTTAATGGTCTCATTCAGTCTCTCCTTCCATTTCTTCTTGTATTCTTAGTACGCTGTGAAGACTATTCAATTAAGATATTGCTGGATGAGCATGCGACATTGGTTTCATTCTCACGTTTTGATATAGGGATCGAATGACCAATTTTTAAGCCAATTTGGACTTTAGACTGAACTTTATATGATGTAGGATAAAATTAGTAATTCAGGATTTCAATCGAGAGTTTTCCTTTTGGGTTTTTCTCTATTTTTTTTCCATAGCTTTAGGTGGACTACGGTTATTGAAAATCCAAATTATCAATGTTATATATGTGTCATTGAACAAGTTCTCACTGGAAAATAGATGAATGCAATGGCATCATCCTTGTAATAATGCTGAATATGACTGCTTGGTGGCATGAGCTTTTAAGAGGGGGTAGTTTAGTAGACATCTATGCACTTTCCAAAAATATTCTTGGTTTCCATGGCTGTTGTCTACTTCAGAGTGAAAGTGCACCATGGTTTACTGGTTTGTATCATCTGTATTTTATGAATGTGGTTCTGGAGTTGTTTGCTTTCAGTGTTCTACAGATTGCTCCTTTTCTGGAGGACTAAAGTTTCGAGTCTCTTGTAGGTACGGGCAAGTTTATAGTACTCTGCAATCGCGTCTTACGAGGCAACTGATCAATGCATTTCTGAACCCAAAACACACATTGGTGACACACTATGGTGCAGTTCAAGGTTTAGCAGCTTTGGGATCTAACGTGGTATTTTTTTCGTCTATTCTCACTCGAATAAGAACTGCTGCATAACTTATACATGCTATAAAATGTTCCCCAATACTGCGTTACAGTACCCAAAAAGATGAACTCTTTGGCTGTTTTTTTCTTCTTTCGCTTGTTATCAGCCATTTTCTAATGTTGATAGGTTCGCCTTCTTATACTGCCGAATTTGAGCCATATCTGCAACTCCTTGAAACCAGAGATGCTTCTTGAGACACAGAAAAATAAAATAAAGAGGCACGAAGCTTGGCGTGTTTATGGGCCTTGTTGGTGAGTCTATTGTGCTCAACATTTGTATTATTGTGAACTGTGACGGTTCGATCCATGCTTAGTATGTCATGATGCAAAATGCTTTCCAGCATGCATCTGGTCAAAGCCTGTATGAACCGCTTCAAGATCCTCCCGCCTCTGCCATCCGTTCACCGGGAGCTGTCTGGAAGACTAATGCAAGAGTTATTACTTCACTCACGAGTAAGTCGTACTCTTGCGTTTATTTTTGACTGCTTTTAAATCTATTTGCTCATACCATCATATGGCCACAGGTCAATGGACAAAGTTTTAGATGGACTTCTTGAATGAAGTACCATTGCTTTCAAGGATGGGACGCAATTCTTTTTTAGTTTTTGGCTATCATTTCTTTCACATGGTTATTGTGTAGCCCATTTTGTAGTGCTACCTTGTTCTGCAAATAAGAAGACAGTCTGGTTTTTAACTTTTTGTCCAGTTGATAGGAAAGTGTTCTCTAGGTTGTTGGCTGATCATATGACGAGCTAACCTTCTAAGGAGTAGGGATCCAGCTTCCAGAAAGTGACTTGAGTAGGGAGAAATTAACTGATAGTTTTGACTTGCGGCATTGAATTTTACAAATGAACTTTGTGGCTTGGGAGATACATTTATTTGGACAACCAAAATGTGATCCACGCTATTAGTATTTGGGTCGGGGGTAAAATCTAATGCCTTAAGCTTCTTTGGAAACACAGAGAAACGTGGAGCAAGCACGGAGCACTTGAGCAGCAGTCACCCCTGAAGAAAATGGCTGTTTTGCCAATAAATGCAGTAGCCCCCAACCCGTCACCCACTAATGGGCGAGAAGAAGCCACTGCTGTGACTCCTTCCACGATTCCAATGCAGTTGCCACTCCCTCCGCTGCAGGGAAGGAGCCTACTGATATTGATGCGGGTGCCGAAAGTGGAAGAGTCAATGGGAGCATTCGGTCTGTGAACATGTCAGCTATGCTACAACAAATTTGGAAGGAAGACTTGAACTCGGGACGTCCCCTAGTCTCTTTGTTTGAGCGGTTTGGCGAGAGCCTCATTCCCTTCATTCCCTCCCCTGAATTGTTAGTCTTTTTGTAATATAAGCCAGCCCGTTAACATTGTAATACATGGGGGTGTACAATAAGTTAGACGTAGGAGAGCAAAAAATGAAAAAACACTTGCAGCCATTTGGCCTCTGGTCCTGTCCATTCTATGCTGTTAACGGAGTCTCTGTCTTATCCATTTCGAGGGGCGACTGATTTCATCGGAAACCCGACTTTCTGATGTCATTGGTAATTGTTAATAGGTGATAGTGATTTTTTGAGGTGTCGGTAATTCGTTATGTAAAGTTGTTTTATTTCGTTAGTATTTTGGAATCGAGAAGTGGTGGTAAACTACAAATCTGCAGAATCTTCCTGATAGTGTTCACTTGAACTCGTTAATCACCAGAAAACATAGACATTTAAGGACAAGCGTTGCATGAATGAATATGCGAAATACTTCCCAGACGCCCAACGTGTACACAATGTCCTATTCCGTTTGAAGATTTAGGAATCGAGGGACGTCGCCGACTCACGGTGCTAACTAGGCCAATGTTGCGAAATCGGTGCTGCACAAGTCAAATCCCTCTCTTTTTGTCCAAAAACAAAAGGGTCTCAGCTTTTTGACCGTATTTTCCATTCCTTCATCAGGTGATTTCTTGCAACGAAGTAACTTGGCATGACTTTACATTATTCCCAAGATGAGGACCTAAAAATTTTAATTTCATAATCATCAGGAACTTGTTTAATCAATCTTTCAGGCATAATTCTAGATTGGTGGATCTCATCGCAAGGATGGTATGCCTTATCAAGACGGAAACGTTATTTACTGCTAATTGAGGCACAAGTTAAGGTGCAATTAGCATGCTTTCCAAATGCTGAAACGTGCAATTTTTCCTAGTTCTTACCTCGATCCTCTACAAAATACCTCCACGCTCATTTTTGTGTTTTGAAAGTTTTTTGGTAAATAACAAATCAGCATAATGAGTATATATATATATGAATGAGTGTCCGGTTGTTCGAGATGTATAAGGATAAACTCTTCCTCTTCTAAGTTTGCTTGCGTCATTAGTTACGTGTATTTGAAACGATAAGCAATTGTTTTTATTTTATTTTATTTTGAACGATAAGCAATTTACTAAATAAGAGATGAAATATTTGTCTTAAGCTCTGCGCCTTCAGGATTCACAGTTCCTATTAGAGCACGGGAGCGGGACCTATTCAAGGGTTATATGAGCTGAAGTTCACCATCACTAAGGTTGATCCTCTTTTGGAACTAGCACGTTGAATACGTACATCTACCACTCGAGATTGAATGTCCCTGGACGAGCTTTGTCGATCTCATACTTGTTCACATGGTAATGTATGTTTCTGTTGCAAGGTCAAAAAAAGAAAAACAGGAGAAATGCCTTCCAAGGATATCATAAAGTTACGCCGTCATGTATCAATTAAAAATTCTTGAATTATATATGCGAAAAAAACGAAAAACATGCTTCACTTCTAACCCAAGAACTACTTACATTGAAATTAAAATGGCTCCTTTTTGCTTGGTCATTTTCACATCTTACTTAAGAGTCCGGATGGTTTGGTGTGTTCCATTGATTTTGAGTATTTTTGAGTAGGAGTGAGAATTTAGATTTTAGGGATGGGCATTGTTGAAAAGAAAGTATAATTTTTCAAATAGGGACTCCTCCGTTTGTTTCACTGAAAATAACCGATTTGAAAAAAAAAAAAAAAGTGATTGCTTATATCGTTTAAAAAATTAGTCAATGAAAAATATTTTCATCATCGATAACGGTCTATGCCTAACTATTTTTGCAGGCGATGAAAAAAATTTTATTTATTCATTTTTTTCAGTGAACATAAGTGATTATTTTCGAAAAAATATTTTTTAAATCGCTCATTTTTCGTGAAACGATTCGAAGAACACAGACTTGCGTGAAGACGAGTCGCTATCACGATTAGTGGAGATCCCCTCATGGAGCGTGGACAGTTTCTCGAGTCACGCAGTCCATGAAGCCAGATTTTATGTCCCCAAGCCCAGAAGAAAAGCCTGGACTTTTGGCCGGTCCGTTCGGCCTGCCTTGCAATTTTTCAGTCTGTCATATTAGTATGTAATTACTTAGGAAAAGTGTCAGCAAAGTCTTAAACCTATTGCATAGGTATCAATTCACTCATAAACATTTTTAATTGACGTGGATGCTAGGAAAGCCTTAAACCAATTACTTGGTGGATCGATGTTGACGTGGATGCTGGGAAACAAAATGACGTCGTTTTGTTTCAATAAACAAAAAAAAAAAAAAGGTCAAAAGGTTTAGTCATAAATTGGCACCTATAAAAGGTTATGATTGAATTGATACTAATGCAATAAGTTCAGTGCAAAACCTTTTATCGGTGTCAATTCAGTTCTAAACCTTTTAATCTAGAACCAATTTATTCCCTCTAACTATTTTAGCTCATAAATTGCCTATGTGGAAACTTAGTCAGCGCCGGCCATCTTACGTGATTGGATCAGCGCTGACGTGGATGCCATCAATAAATGAAAAAAAAGTCAAAGCAAAAAGATTTAGGACTAAATTGACCCAAAAAAAAGTACATCGCCGAACCGCAGGAATGCTATAGGTTTAGGATTTTTCTGACACTTTTCCTTAATTATTTGATTGCTAATCATCGTTTTCACATCTTTCATGAAGAGCAAGTCGCATAACATGAGGCACCGGCCGCTCCAATAAACAATTTTCGTGATTCGATCACAAAAAATTATAAAAATCGTGCACGCGATAGCTCGAGGCAAAGTTCACGCGCATGTTCTTTGAGAAATGAAGGGCAATTAAATGTCTCCCCAAGAGCATTTGATTGCATTTTTCGTATGCGTGTGTTAGAAAAGCGACGTCTTTTGATTAATCCCAATTTGGGGGTCCTAGTAGTTTGGCATTAGATCTATGTCGGCATATGCCTAACTTCATCAGGGTTGACAATTGAAGGGCATCTTAATGGATTGCTCCAGTTCCAAGAGCATGAAATCCCCATTCGAATATGCAGTCCCGGAAATGGGATTAAATAAGTCTTGTCTTAGGTTTCATGTGGATGATTACCATTTCTATTCAGGCGGATATTACTTCTTTTTAGTTTAGCGATCATTTGATGTTCCAACCACAAGAAATGCTTTTTTAATTCGCATAGAGAAAAGGTCCAAAATTCAATGGCTAGATCAAAATTAATTATGAATTTCAATTGTAATCCACAAAATAAGACTAGAATGATTTCAAAACTTGAGCTATACTTATTATTTTTTTTTTGGTCGAAAAAACGTGAGCTCTACTTTAAACACTAGAAAAACTTACGTGAAACGAAAGATCTTTCTTTGGCATTTGATCCAACTTTAAAACATCGAATGACACGAGGTTGCCAATCAAGTTTCACTCTTTCTGTTGTAATATTGTCATACATTACTTTACAATTGGTCATATATGCTCTCTTTATATTTATGTAGTGTTTAAGCTTTTGAGTTGAACTTTCCATGATGAATTACCAAAAAAGTCCTAAATCTATTTTTAAAATTTGCGATCAATTTTTATCGAAAATAGTGTGTGACAATTTGATTTTAAAGTATTTGTTTGGTATGCCAAAATTTTCGCGGCCGGCACAATGCAAAAAAAAAAAGCAAAGAAAATAAAGAAAATGAAAAATACAAATAAATCTCAAATCATATTTTTAAATTATAAAAAACTCTATATGTTAGTGCCGATTATGCCACATAAGACGAGTATCATCCATGTTAGCGATTTTCAGCCAAAATTGACCGAAAGGACTTCATTGACAAATGGTCAAAAGGTTTAGGACTAAATTGGTCAAATTGAAATGTTAATGACTGAATTGACACAAATGAAATAGGTTTAAAATTTTTTGGTAATTTTTTCAAGGTATCATAATTTGTGCCATCCTTTTTCACGTAAGTGCCTCCATCCCCATCAGTCATTTCCTACGCGTCGCTCCTAATCCGGATCTGGCTTGCACATGAAATAAAGTGTTGAAAGATTGTTCCCCACGCCCCGACCGAACATGGATGAGTTCGTGGGTTGGCCTCTAAATCAACTTCCGACTCGACTGGCTAGAACTCGTTTATCTCGTCCATTTGCTGTTCACTTGTTACTTCTATTTTCTTGGCGGATGCGTGGGACTAAGGTTTTAAAGAGATTTGTGCATGGGCTTCTAGGCCGATTTGGGCTTTACGAGGTGAAACTGAAGATGGAAAACCGGGTGGCCTGAGGACGGACCGGGATGCAACCCGGGCTGGAGAAAAGGCATCTTTTGTCTTTTTTTTTTTTTTGCAGGCAAAATGACATCTCGAATGTTAATATTTGAGTACGGCATTCACTTTAATGTTAATATTTTTTTTTGAACCACTTAAGTGCCGATTTTTTGAAAAACAGTTATTTCAGTGCAACTTCGGTAAGCTCCCCCGGAAATCATATGTGGCTCGCAGGAGGATCTAGTCAGCCAAAAAAAGTTAAAAATCATTAAAAAAAATCCACTTAATATTAAAAAATTAAAAAAAGCTAAGAAATCAAAAAAAAAAAAAAAAGAGAGGAGGAAGAAGCTGCAAACTCATCCATCTTGCTTTATGATAAATGAATTGATTAATTAATTTTTCTTATTTTAATTGAAATACTAATGCAGTAAACTTTGAACAAGTTGGAATAATGCCTTAGTGTTATTATGCCTTGGTGCGGTTTTTTTTTTTTGTTGGTATTTTGGTTTATCACGTGGTATGCTTCCCTTGATTGGGATAATAACAAATACTATGCAAACTTTTAAGTTGAATACTTCGAAAATTTCCCTCCCTCCTGCAGAGATCTCTAACTCCATGCCGGTCGTGACCTCCGAAATTGAATTTCCTAAAAAATAACTTCTAGCGATAAGAAGTGTTAGTGAAATAAACGTACTCTTAATTCATATGTGTCTCAATTTCAACAGGCATGTTTCTTTTTTATCTGTTGGATTGGAACCGAACTTGAATAGACCTATGAAATAATGGTTTTGAGCAGTCCAATTATGGCTTCATCACGAACCGAACGGTTTGGATAGGGTTTTGGAACATGCCTCCCAATTTTTTACCCACCTCTATAGTACTTGGAAATCAAACTGACTAAGGTGGCTCTCACTAGAATCGCCTTTGAACCGGCTTATAGATATTTATTTTTGAAAAAAAAATTGCATTGTCTAGGTTCCGTTTGTTTTGCAAAAAATAACTTTCAGAAAAATATTTTTCAGATTTTTCAACATTTGGTTTGCGGAAAATAAGCTAGTCAAGGAGAACAATTTTTTGGACCAAAAAAATAAAGGAGAACAATTTCCACTCATGGAAAAAAAACTCCTTCAAAAGTGGGTAAAATATTTTCCTCTTTTTGAGAAGAGGAAAACATTTTCCCCTATCTTTACTCCCCCAAACAACTCCTTTTTTTATTATTAATTTTAAAAAATTCTGAATTATTTAATTATTTTTTCTCTTTTTTCTCTATCGATCGCCAGCCACAATCACTCACCGAATCTGGTGAGGCTCGAGACCAACCTTGTTAGATCTGCCAAGGTGGAGCCTCCAATGAACGGTTGTGGCCGGCAACCGACATAGGAAAAAAAAAAGAAAAGTAAAACGAAAATTAAAAAATATTTTTTTAGTCAAAAAATAAT
Source organism: Psidium friedrichsthalianum (assembly GCA_019149425.1). Lineage (NCBI taxonomy): Eukaryota > Viridiplantae > Streptophyta > Magnoliopsida > Myrtales > Myrtaceae > Psidium > Psidium friedrichsthalianum. The sequence continues at coordinate 18,438 of JAGVVM010004497.1, forward strand.
TAAAATTTAGATGTTTTTGTTAATTTTTTTTTTAGAAAAATCAATTCTTTGCCAAACGGTGGAAATTATCTTTTAGTTCATTTTTAAGTCCTAGCCAAACACAAAAAAAATATCGTTATTTTCTTGGAAAAGGACTTATCAAAACTCATTTTTCGAGAACATCGTTTTTTTGCAAAACAAACAAAGCCTTAAACTCGTGCTTAGCCGTCCTTAAACTCAAACTAAAAAGAGCACAACTAGTTTTATACTCAAGCCCAACCCACTCAATGAATCAAAACAAAACCTGAACTTATAAAACTAAGGGTTAATACTATGAAAATCTCCAAATTGATACACATGTAACAACTTTATCTCAAATTATTTTTTTATTAAAAAAATTCTAAACTAGTACACATGTAACAATTTTATTCCAAATTAATTTTTTGACCAACAAAAATCGAAATTGATATAATTGTGACAAAAATTGGTACAAAAATTATATTAAGTTGGGATTTTTGGTGGTAAAAAATGATACTCCTAAACCCCAAATTGTACACTTGTTACCTTCACGGATTTGAGACTATAGTTAAATTGGCGATTTTTTTAGAAGAAAGAAAAAGATTGGGACTTTTTACGGTAAATTTAAGATTTTTTTTTTTAAAAAGAAGTTGGAAATAATATCTGCGATCAGATTTAAAATTAGAGATTTTAGGGAATTAGATTTGAGAAAATTCCCTCTTTGACAATTTCATTTTTCACATATGAGTAATTGAGTATCTTTGGAAAATATTGCGCTAGATCATCGTCATTTTGTTTTTGTTCGAAATTATCGTCATTTGATTTGATACAAGATTGATTAATAGAATAGATCATTGATAAGATTCGATGTTGTTGATTAAGACTAAGGTTTTTGAATATAAAGTTTTGTGAAAAGATATAACCGCTTTTTAATATTAGCAAGGGATTCTCTTACTTCCTCTCTCTGTAACAAATTATTGAAGCTGCTGATATCGAGATTTTCTCTCTGCTGATATGGGAGCTCCTCTCTTCTACTCTCTCTCTCTGTAAGAATCTGGTCTTTAACTTCTTGTATTTTTGCTAATTCATCATCAGCTCTTATCATTCACACCCGCAATGTTGCGAGAGCCAATGTTGCAAAAACCTTTCCATGGGTGGAGGATCAACCAAGGAATCCAGAAGTTGACAGCCATTCGGACGCTTTCACTTCCCTTAAACCTGGTTCTCCCTCCTCTTCCGCCTCTATTCTTCTACTGCCACTGTCAGAACCTCCAACCCACGTCTCACTTTCGTTTTACCAACCAAACCACCAAATTTCCTCTCTCTACAAGCTCCCTCACGACCGGGCAATCCGCAGCTGCTGCCCTGCCGCTGCCGCGTACTACTCTGGTGCGCGGAGCCCAACCCCACTACCCACTTCGAGAATCCGAATCTCAATGTGGAGAGTCTGAGAAAGAGCTCCGATGACGGGAGGGACTCCGGTGATGGGAGGGAGGATGACGGCGAGGGATTCGAACGCAGGACGCTACCCGAGGGACGCTCCTTGGTCTTCACGCGCGTCGTCGATGATGGCACGTGCGATGTGTTCGTGGTCCCGACGAAAATAGCTCTCAGGTGAGTATTGTGAAGGTTGGAGCTCTAAATTTCTGACGATTGTTTGGGAGAGGGAGAGGAAAGTGAAGAGAAATAGAAATGGATTTGGAAAATTGAGTCTTGCGTTGGGCTTTGATCTGTTTGGTTGCCCACAAAATGTGGCGGTGAAAGACAATCGGATTCATCGATCCGTTTTAATGATATGGCTTTGTTGCAGGAATTATGTGGAGAAGTAGTAAAGGTGGTCACTTACGTGCGACCAAAGGTGGGGTTTTCTATACATGCTGTGCTTTTGCTTGGTTTGTGCATCATTTATGTGAACGAACTCGTGTTCCTTGACGAAGTTTAAGAAATTTGGGTTATGTTTCACTGCAGACGGTATTATGGATCATATCCGGCTGACGTGAGTACGCTGAATCGGTGAAGCGGAATTTGAAGGGAATTCGAGGGTGTGTCTTATATAGTCCGTGGCTTCAGCCTCAGTGTTCCTCTCCCAAGCAATATGTTTGGTGACATCACAAGCTTGACGAATTAGTGAATGATAATAGTTTAAATAGGTTGTGTGATACTGTTTTGTTTTGACTCTAGAACTGCTCCTCACAATATCTTACCTTGTTATCCCATAGATTTTCTAGCTTAATGCTCTAATTCTAATTCACATCTTTTCCGTTTTCCTTCTGAAGAAGCAGCAGAATATTGAGCATTATACTCAAGGAGAAGAGTATTTTGACATATATTTGTGGCAATTTGTCATGGAAGTGAATGTCTTCAGTTTACATAAATGCTCTTTTGATCAGTATTATTGATACAAATCTAAAGGATCAATTTGATTTTATCTCCAATCTGTGGGTGGTTTCTAATGGTCGATCAACTGGTATCCTTTATGATCGGGCATGTTTTTCTGCGAATCTTTTTCCAGTTTTGATCGCGATAACTTATGCGGTGTATCCTTTGCATCTCTTTTAGCTGGACTCAACATATATCCTTCTGGATCTCACTTCTGTTATTATTAGGTTGTTAATAAGCTTGAGGTCCATCGCGGACATGAGTTTAGGTAGCATTTTAAGAAGCAATGAAGTATGGAGGCAAGGTTATGCCGAGTTATCTCTAGAACAAAGTATGGCCTTCTTCTTTTCCCTTCCTTCTCTAAATGTGTTCGTTGCTGTTCTAAGTGATGGCTGTGGAGAGCATATACGATACATTTCTAGTTTATGGCTTCCAATGTGAGAAATGTTGTAATAGCTAGGGGTAATTCCATTCTTCCATGCATTATTTCTAACGAAATGACAAGCACAATATGCTTATTGAAGCAGCAGAGCATGTCGATTTTGTATCTAGAGGAGGGCTAAGAATCCAAAAGTTCAATTTAACTCACATATGTCCTTTCTGATCTCACTTCTGTTATTGTTAGGTTGACTAATAAGCTCGAGTTCTATCTCGGGAGTGGGTTCGTTTGTAGCATGTTGAAGAAGCAATCAAGTATGGCCGTCGAGTTGTGCAGCATCATTTCCCCAATACAAGTATGGCTTTCTTTTCCCTTCCTTCTCTAAGGTTAAGGCGTTCGTTGCGTTTGAGTGATGGTTGTAGAGAGCGTATAACGATTCTTTCTAGTATCGGCTTGAACAATTGATACTCGGAAAATCAACGTGATGAGTTGCTTATTATGTAATAGGCAGGGGGTTGTAATCATTCTCCATGCATGTATTTCCAAGGAAATGCAGCCACAATATCCTTTTAAGCAGCAGACAGAGACCAATTCAATTCTGAAGCCAACCCATGTCGATTTTCTATGCTATAGATGGCTAAGAATCCACAAGTCAATTCAACTCACTTATGTTGTTGCATTTTGGTAGTTGATTAACTTTTCGTGGACATTGTGAATCTTCACAATGATTTCCACATTTGACCTCCTATCTGGATTACCCTTACTTGCAATCTTGAATGCTGCAGTTTTTAGATGCTCCAGATATAGAAAGCATTATTTATCGGCTTACTTTAGTTTGTGCTCTTTAATTCCATCGCTTCTCTCTTCTCTAGCATGACTTTGCTCTATGACTTCCCAGGTTATCCTGTGGGAAAAGGGCCACTCTCGAGAAAGTGGCAATAATTCGTTCAGCAATTTTCCTTCGAAAGGTCAACTAATTGCTTAGAATAAAAGATTACAAGCGACTTCTTGCATGTGGTGTAGGGGACCAGTAGAGAGAAGTCATTCCACGTTGCACGTGTCGGTAGTTTTGATAATTGATAGTTTATACATGCTAACTCGTGCCATGATTATTCTTTTTTTTTGCATCTGATGTTTATGATTAACTTGTCTTGTTGTTGCTTTTGTCAGGTTAAGGTCATGATAGTTCCTTTGAGAATTTCTACCGTCGAACTGCTCTTGTATTCGGCTGTCACGGCTGCTGGGGTGGCCATCCTAGCTGGGGTGCTACTTGGAATGCTTTTGAGCTCAATTTGATACACACTCTTGTTTCACTTGCGGCCAAATGGTTTCTTAAGTGCTTCGTTACTGCTATTTTTGGCGAAGGATCCTGATGTGGTATATGGCTATTTGAGGGGTAGAGCTTATATGCACAGTTAGGCTTTGTGAATTTGCTGTGCTTTTGTCCTTTTTCCGAGTACAAAAAGTCGTTGACCCACGACAAGCAATTTCACGAGACCTGGCATGTTTTTCTCGTCGCCCAAATTCGCGTCATGCCTTGTAAAATGTAAATATCCTAAGACAGGAAATATAATTGGTGGTAGAAATTTTGTTTCTGGTTTTATTGAGAGTAATGGGGAAAAAAAAAAGGGTAATGGCGATTCTTTTCTTTTTGTGTTGGCAGATGTGGCGCGCCCGTCGAGCGTGGTGAGAAATTGGTACTTGTTAGTATAGCCAAGTCATTTAACGTTAAATACTAATAATCTAATGGAAGATATCATTTTTAGTAATTCATATACTGTTTGAAGAAATTAGACAGTGGAAGATAAAGAAGCTTAAAATTTGATGTTTGCTTACCGAAGAAATATTATATGAAATGAAAAGATTCGAATTTTAATGTTGAAACATCGGTGGGTCCTTGGTCCATTGTTTCGGAAACAATTCCAGGAAATTTTTTCTTTATTTTCCAAAGGAAAATAACAAGTCAAGAAAATATTTTCCACTCATGAAAAAAGTATTATGAGTAATACATATCGTCGTTAAGTGTGCTAATTCATGATTGTTTTTCTTAATAATTAGTCATTCATGCTAACCGATGAGCTCTTCAAAGAATTTCTTCGATAGTTGACTGCTCAATGCCATAGAGATTCGAGATTCAGTATTACCAAGAAAATTCTGATAATAATTAAGAGAATACCTGGTTAGATTTCTCAAATGCTGACGACAATTTCGAGAAGTTAATCTAACTTTTCGAAACGTTGCGTGATTCGTATTGCTAATCTCATTTTTTTCATTAGTAAGCTTTTAACGGGACAATAACAGCGGATTTGTAATTCACTTTTACCAACACCAAACTGAAGGCTAATGATATTTTTCTTCGATGTTTTTTTTTAGGTGCAATCGTCCCTTTTTGCACACAAAACTATATCAATTAGAGAAATCTCTTTTGGGAAGAGAAAATTTTCATGAGGCAAAAGACCATAAGTTGACTTGTAAATGAAGGGCGAAATTTGTAAGCTTAGCATTGAAAATTAGAAGATGAGGAGAGATGAGAGAGAGAGAAAAAAAAAAAGAAGAGCATTCTAATATTACATTGGGGAGACCAAGTAGAGTTAAAGTTATTAATGAAATATGCTGACATGACCTTTTTATTATTTTCTTTCTATCCGATTTGGCGCCGACGTTGACCGAAAGCTTGAAATTTAAAATGACATATTTGGACAAAAATATGAATTTTGGGATAAAGCGACAGGTGACTGAACAAAATAGTTTAAGCATCGATGCTTGACTGAGGAGGGAATGAGAATGTGGAAAACCTTGGGCTTAGCAAAAGCTAAAAGAGGTGTTAGTCGTTTCAAACATTCACATGCAAAGAAAGCAGAAATTTTAACAAAGAGCGAAACAAGATCCAATAAACGTTGATCATCCAAAACAGGGAATCAATAGGAAAACATGAATTAATGACAAGGATCGGATCGTAACTACAACCCATGATCCAAAGAGAAGAAAAGCAAAGGCTTTAGACCCAAAGAGGCAGTCATGCACAATATTTGCAGAGTATTAAAGGAAAAAGGTTATACTGATACCTTCGGCATCACTAATTTTTTGCGTCTCTGTCGCCTCAATGGTGGGCCGCAAAAGATGGGGATGAGGACATCTAAAGCTAGAATGACTAAGTGAAACGCAAGAAAAAAATCACAAAGTTGCAGTTAACACTTCACCTTCACAGGCTGGAAAAAACTATATCAACAACATTTGTGCACTTAAATCCTCTGAAAGTTGAAGAAATCTCCAAGATGATTGAGGCTGTATTTCCTGAGAGCTGACCCAAACCAGTAGATGAACCAGCTGTCTTTTTTTCCCCATAGCGAAAAATTTCAATCGTCGAGAGCACCGAGTTTATTGTTTTTTGTTTATACCGGTCATGCCCCCTAAAACACCCACTAAACCCAACATTTTCTTGTACGCCTAAGCCAAATCATAGAACCGGCATCCCTCTCGTCCAAATG
>JAGVVM010004499.1:0-21107 GCA_019149425.1 Psidium friedrichsthalianum
AAGAGTTATTTCGAGAGAGAGAACATTTTCTATTCGTAGACTCAAAATCTTAAATCACCGCACCGTGAATCGTGAGAAAATGCTTATCCTTACTTGCTAAGATGGAAAAGTTCAACCGATAGGTGGCAACCCCGTTTGTTGGTGTTTGTTTGTAAAAGTAACAATAAGGCAATATTCTCACCACATAGGAGAGATGAGAAAGTGCAAACACTTTAAATATTAAAAGGCTATTGTAGTCTTTTAAATGGAGAAATGGTGAATGGCTAGACCTCACATAACCGCGTGAGGGTGCGCGATTATTAGGCGCACTTTTGCACGCTTGCGCGCCGCGAAAAGAAATTATCTTTAATCAACAATTCTCTCTTTTGTTTTTCAAAATTAATTATTTTATAATTAATTATTATTTTTTAATTGTGACAGTTCGGACATGAATGGTTGTTGTCCGAATGGTAGTTGTCAACTTGAACAGTAGTGTCCGAACGGCTATGAACGAACAGTGGTTATCTCACACAAACAGTTGCTTCCGAACGGACACGTCCGATTGCAATTTTTCAACACGAATAGGTGCGTTCGTATGGCAGTTAAAAACAACAAAAAATGTGTGCGTTCTTTATATAATGGACACCTCCGTTCAAGTTTAAAAGAACCTCCATTTTCTCATTTCCATTAAAAAGAGAGACAGCCATCTTTCAATTGTTTCGCAGAGAGTTTTGGGAGAAATACTGGAATTGCTATCCCGTATTCTCACCGTGACTTTGTTGTATTCTGAAGGGATTTGCAGAAACCCATAGCAACTCTGTGGGGCAAATTGATCCTAAAAGAGAGTGATTACACGCCTCAAAGTCCGACTACATTGTTATTCCTTTTATTTGAAATAGGTACCAACACCGTTGCAATACAAGTTTTCCTCGGTTGCTACCATAAATATTTGAAAATCACCACACCGTGAATACGTGAGGAAAATGCTTTATCCTGACTTGCTATAGATGAAAAATCCAAACCGATAGGTGGCACCGTTGCAATACAAGTTTTCCTCGGTTGCTACCATAAACTCAAACTATTTTTGTTCTCATTTTCCCTGTACCTAATTGTCATTAAACCGGAAATTGGAGGGGGGGAAGTGTTAAATTTCAAGACAAAGGGACTCTCTTTTTTCCTCAATCAACTAATTAGCTGTGAACACTTTGGAGAAGAAAGACAAGTCTTACTTAACAATCTTCATTTTAAAAACCTTCTTGACACCTCATTCTTCCCATCATCAAAATTCTTGTTGAAATTCCCCTCACCTAAGAAGCTGCATCCTCCACCTTAATTAGTATATAGTTTATTGGATTCCGAAATACACATATTAATCTCAGGTCGAGTCAATATTTCTTTTGCAGTACACTGTTCGTGTTTTCTTTTGGCACAAATGTATTATGCTTTGGTGGAGACCGGGATCATATGCATGCATAGATTCGAAAGTTTATAAACTCGAAGAGCTTTATTGTCAATAGAAATGCAATAGGCTGAATAAGACGGTGAAACTTTGGGCTTCGTTATCAGAAGCCCAAATCCCAAATGGGCCCGAACAAGGAAAGAGCGTTAGGCCCAACAGGCCGGCGCATTTGAGTCCTGGCTTGAAAAATCGACCCGGGTTGTCGGGTTATTTGGTAGTATAATGGTAGGAAAAGGACTTAATTATTGCAAAGTAATCTAATGTTATGTTCTTTTACAATGACAAAGGTTTTTAACCTTTCTTCCAATATGTCTTGAATAAATTTATAACTTTCTGGCCCCAAAAAAGAAAAGATTACAACTCACATTGCACAGAGATTTAGGCCTGGCATGCCCAACGGGGCAAGCTGAAGAGCAAGGACAATGCTTGTATGGTTCTATTGCTTCGAGATGTAGCTTATACAGTAAGAAGCTTTGAACCATGTTAACCACATCTAAACCGAAAGATCTCCTCAGGGACTTTCTGAAAATTGTGGAAGTTAGCCTTTGGAGAGGAAACTTCGAAAAGAACCTCCGCAATCTCATCGGCCACGGATGAAAGAATAATGTCTCTTTTTCAAACGCCTTTTCTACACTTGATTGCTTTAGATCAGAAGATAAAAGGGGGTGAACTAAGCAAAAGAATACCATAAATTAATCCATGAAGGATGCCCAATCTTTTTGCTATTATCTACCTAGCTTCAGCATACCCATTGATTTGTTGGTTGGATTTCTTCTACGTCACACCATTGCAGAAACTGGGAAGAGGAGTAGTTTTTTTTATCATCCTCTTGACCACACAAATGGTGATTATTGGTTGCGAGGAAATGTCTTCCCCATGTTTCTTTTCCAAACAACTCCTTCGACAGGGTACTCTCTACTTCGTGTTCTTAACCTTCTTCCATCTCCAGACATCAAAACATGATGTTCTTCACAATGCACTCACATCATAGTCAAGAGATAGGCTCAGAAGCTTGAACCGACTGATGCTATTATGTGTACATCCTCCCCGTCCAATAACAAAATAAGTAATGCAACAGGACACCCTCTAGGCAAGTGTTTTTCAGCTTATTAGAGTTAGACATTCTGTTAACCAATGGTGAACAGGATGACACTACTATTTGAAATCACAGATGCAACTGGGATATGTACGATTGATTGACATACCACAATGCAATTATTGAACCATACGAAATATGGCTGCCTTGATGACCTATGTTACAGAGATGACTCCTCACCAGCTTCACTTTCGATTCAAGGACTTCACCCAGTGGCGCTACAAAAAATCTCTGAAGCGATGCACACTCTCCTCATAATGAAACTAGGGAAAGGGAGAACAGCAAAATCAGGGAAACCAAAAAGCAAAGGACGCAGAAAATTAATAACAATTAGTGCATCTCTAGTTCCTAAGGTTGCTGAAGACTACTAACATACCCTATTAGTCTTCATAGGATTTACACGCCTGTGTTCTCGACGATTTTGAGTATAATCTTGAAAAGTTGCAAGTACAACCTACTTTAAGTAAAAAATATCCCAAACTCTGGTTCAAGTATAAAAGAGAGACTGGGCCCTCAATGTTAAATAGACCAATGATGTTACACCTTGAGCAAAGTTGAAAGTCGAACTTACAGATACAAGCCAGTGAATTGTGATGGAGTACCTTGACCATCAATTCTTCCCTGATTAGTGGTCTGCTTCCTTGAAAAACAACAATGACCCATGAAAAGCAGCTCCAGATTATAAGTGAAATATGCAAAACCTCCATCTGCATTGGGTGACAACAGAACCAAACAAAGATGATCGAAAAGCAGCCTACTGCAACTATTTGGTTTAATCCAGAAGCACTGTGTTGATTACTGCCCATAACCCCGTCTAGTGGAGCTTTCCAACTTTGTCATGCAGTAAATTTCATCAAGATTGGGTCACTAAATAACCAATCACCACAAGCAACATCTAAAAGATTAGAAAAGGTATAAAAGACCATCCAAGTTGTAAAGGATGATGGAGTAATCCAAGGATGCATCAGTAATCCCAAAATGATTGCCAGTCACTCGGGGTGAGTAAATCGGACCGACCAAATCGGGACTGGTGGTCCGGTTCCCGGTCCTAGAGGGTGGCAATTTGCTTCCCGTTTTAGGGGCACAAAATCAGACTGGACTGTTTGATTTTTTTTTTCTTTTAATGTTTTTTGAGAAAACTATGCCTACTAGGCCATGGTTTTCTCTGTGCTTGTTGCAGATTGAACCAGAGGATGATTTGATGGTTAAATGGGCCTTCGTTAGCTGTAGTAGTACTGGCTGGGCCTCTGTAGTTTTTGGACCTTCGGGCCTCGCTTGCCCATCTCCTTTCCTCGACATCAAAATCTGGAAGCTGCTAGGCTACGATCTTTCTTCTTTTATGGGATTTCTAGTTAGCGAAAAAAGAGCTTATTCTATCCCCCTCGGTGAAAGCAGTGACACCGCTTACGAGAGCAAGGGATAATTGAACAGTTATAAAATCACTCGCGCTCACAGTGAACTGTGAAGTGCAAACCACAAATCCCATTTTCCAGGCGCAAGCAAGAAGATGCGCAGGCAACGCCTTAGACTCGCCTTGTTCCTCCGACAATGAAGAAGGAAATGGAGAAGCCACTACTGCAACTGTTAAAGCCCCTTTATGTTTAGTTAATGTTATTGGGCCTAATTAGTTGGGCCTAGTTTATTTATCTAGTTGTCTTAGGGTTGAGGTCCATCTCTTCTTTGTATATATATATTGTATCTCTTTCTCTTTGAAAGATAGAAGAAATTATTCTTTCTCTCAACATGGTATCAGAGCCTGGTGCCGTAACCTAGCGTCCCCTCCTTTGGAACCTACTGCCATCTTCTTCCCAGTAACCTGCGTCCCTACCGACCAGCCTTGATATTTTCTGGATCATTTCTTATATGATCCAAATCCTTTTTTATACAACCTATCATCCGAGACCATGTCAGAGACAGGAAAAGCTTCAGACTCTCTTGGAGAATTGAGCCATAGTGCTCCTGGTGTTTATCCCTCTTTTCCGACAAATCCCATCAAGTTAGATGGCTCCAACTATCTGATTTGGTCTCGCTCTTGCTACCTTACCATTGTTTCACGTGGTCTTACCGGCTACCTTACCGGAGAGAGCGTGCAACCTACTGCCGGAGATGATGCTATCCACAAGTGGATCTCTGAGAATGCCTTGGTTATGGCTTACCTTGTCAATTCAATGACTGACTCTATCGCCCGTGGCTACCTATTTTTGGACACAGCAGCCAAGATTTGGGAGGCTGCTAAGGACACTTATTCTCAAGTGGGCAATGATGCCCAAATCTATGAACTTCAGCAAAAAATTCATGAAACCAAGCAAAGGGAGCTGTCTTTATCTCAATATTATTCTGAATTACGTAGTCTATGGCATGAACTGGATTTTTATGATGATTTTCATCCTACCAACCCTCTTGATGCTGCTGCCTTTCGGAAAAGGGTGGACAAATTCCGTGTTTTTGAGTTCCTAGCAGGTCTTAATATGGAGTACGATCAGATTAGGGCCCAGATCTTGTGTCGTGTGCCTTTTCCGACCTTGAAACAATCCTATGCCGTGATCCATCTAGAGGAGAAGCGTCGGAGCACGATGCATCAACCTGTTGTCCCAGAACGCTCTGCCCTTTATACTATTGCTGGAAGCGAATCTCGCAGCTTTTCTGGCAATGAAAAACAGATTGTGAAGTGTGATTATTGTGGAAAAGAACGTCACACCCGCGAAACTTGTTACAAACTTCATGGACGCCCTTCCAATGCTGGGCGTGGCCGCGGACGGGGTCGTTCCGGGGCTCAGGTGCACTTAAGTGAGGCACCAGTTCAACAACCAGCTGCTTCATCAGACTCTTTATCTGCTGCTGAGTTAACTAGTCTGCGCCTCCTCTTAGCACGTAATGTAGACAACCCTGGCACTTCGACCTCTAATTTCACACAGTCAGGTAGTTATTTCAGTGGCTTATGTAAATCTTCTCGGCCGTGGATCCTTGATTCAGGTGCCACACATCATATGACCGGAGATATTACATTTTTTTCTGATTACTCTCGTCCTCCTAAGCCTGATTGTGTTACTGTTGCTGATGGTTCTTTAGCCCCTATCGCCGGCCAGGGCTCAGTGTCTATTACCCGTGATATTACTCTATCATCTGTTTTACATGTTCCTATGGTTTACACTAATCTCCTATCAATTGGTTCCTTGACTCGTGATCTGAATTGCCAAGTGGTTTTCTTCCCATCTTATTGTATTATCCAGGACTTGGCAACGGGTCGAGAGATTGGTCGTGGTAGAGTAGAGGGGGGCTTATATCTGTTCGATTCACCATCATCAGCTCATCTTGTCACTCCAACTTCCTCGGCTATCCTATCTGAGCTCCATGTTTGGCATCGCCGTTTGGGACATCCACCTCTTGGAACCTTAATAAAGATTTTTCCAGATTTAGTTGACAAATGCAGTAGTCAAAATTTCTTTTGTGATTCTTGTGTTCTAGCAAAACAAACTCGTGGCACTTATTCTTCTATTAATAATAAAAGTGATGCACCTTTTGCTCTTGTGCATTCGGATGTTTGGGGCCCTGCCCGTGTTTCCTCTATTTCTGGTCACCGTTGGTTTGTGACATTTATTGACTGTTGTACCCACACTACTTGGGTTTATTTACTGCAACAGAAGAGTGAAGTTTTCCAATGCTTTCAGCAGTTTTTAGCAATGATTCAGACACAATTTGATGGCAAGCTTCGTATTCTTCGAAGTGACAATGGGACAGAGTACACCAGATCAGATTTTCAGGCCTTTTTACATGACCGTGGTATTCTCCATCAGACGAGCTGTGTTAATACTCCTACGCAGAATGGTGTGGCGGAACGCAAGAATCGCCACCTCTTGGAGGTGGCTCGTTCCCTCATGTTTGCCATGAATGTTCCAGCTCAATATTGGAGTGATGCTATTTTGAGCGCAGCTTATTTGATCAATCGTCTCCCATCACGGATTCTCCAATATCACTCCCCGATTGAGGCTCTTACCGGTTCCCATAAGTTTTTGGTCCCTCCGAAGGTGTTTGGGTGTGAATGTTTTGCTCGTATTGCTCACCCAGCCAGTAAGCTTGCCCCTCGCAGTATCAGGTGTATTTTTTTGGGCTATTCTCCCACGCAGAAAGGCTACAAGTGCTATTGCCCTTCCACTCGGCGCTATTTTATCACCATGGATGTTATCTTTCATGAGTCTCAGCCGTTTTACTCACGGACACCTCTTCAGGGGGAGTCTACTCATGTTGAAAATGTGTCCTCCAGTTTGGATGTGATACCCTTTGCCCTTGCAGGGGGAGTTAATTTCTGACATTTCTGGTAAAAAATCAGATGCTACAACTACTGCAAATACAGAAAACAAAGCCCCACCAGCAGCTCCAGTAGACTCAGCTAGTGCTAAAAATCCTGATTCTGTCAATACAGAAAATTTAGCAGAAGCCCCTTCGATTCAGGAACAGTTTCGGTACCCGATTGTGTTCCACCGACAGAATTTTCGTGAAGCCCCCTCTATCACTACTCTACTCTTCGACCAATCTCCTCCTGCTAGTCCTATAACCACAGTTCCGGGTAATGGCACCCCCTCTCAAATTATCGATAATGATGATACAACTAATGACTTACCAATTGCACTTAGGAAAGGCAAACGTTCATGTACGCAGCATCCCATATCCAATGCTGTGTCATATGATAGATTGTCTTCATCCTACCGTGCCTTTTCTTTATCTCTATTGTCCACAGCTGTCCCCAGAACATGGCAAGAGGCTCTAGCTAACGAAAAGTGGAAGGAGGCTATGTTAGAAGAGTTGAGAGCTCTTAAGAAAAATGGTACCTGGGAGTTAGTTCATCTTCCCCCAGAAAAAAGTACCGTTGGATGCAAGTGGGTATTTGTTGTCAAACAAAAGGCCGATGGAACCATTGACCGCTACAAAGCTCGTTTGGTGGCCAAAGGGTACACCCAAACCTATGGCCTTGATTATACTGAGACATTCGCACCGGTTGCCAAGATGAACACTATTAGAGTTCTTATCTCATGTGCTGTCAATCTTGGATGGGACTTACAGCAACTGGATGTGAAGAATGCATTCCTTCATGGAGAACTTGAAGAAGAGGTGTATATGGACATTCCCCCAGGTTATTCTGGCCCGGAGACAGAAGGTCGAGTGTGCAAACTCAAGAAGGCATTATATGGCTTAAAACAGTCCCCTAGAGCCTGGTTTGGGCGATTTCAAAGGGCTATGATTGTTTTTGGTTATACTCAGAGTAATGCTGATCATACCTTATTCATCAAACGATCAGGTACTCAGGTTGTTGTTCTCATTGTATATGTCGATGACATTATAGTGACAGGGAATGATGCAGTCGAAATTTCTCATCTAAAACAATATCTGGGGAGGGAATTGAAATTAAAGACTTAGGAGCTCTTCGGTATTTTCTAGGTATCGAAGTCGCTCGATCTGAAAAAGGAGTATTTCTCTCCCAATTGAAGTATATTCTGGATCTTTTGACTGAGGTTGGGATGCTTGGATGCAAGCCAGCTGAAACCCCTATTGAGGCCAATGGCCACTTGCAGTCTAAAAAGGGAAAGCCCGTTGATAAAGGAAGTTATCAGCGATTGGTAGGCCGCCTATTATCTCTCCCATACTCGACCTGATATAGCATATGCAGTGAGCTTGGTGAGTCAATACATGCACGATCCATACTCCTCGCACCTTGACGCGGTTCATAGGATTCTTCGTTATTTGAAATCTGCTCCAGGGAAAGGGATTTTATTTACACCCCATGGTCATCTTTCTGTGGAGTCTTACACGGATGCTGATTGGGCGGGATCTTTGGATGATAGACGATCTACTTCCGGTTACTGTAATCTTGTTGAGGTAACCTAGTCACCTGGCGTAGTAAAAAGCAAGCTGTGGTTTCCCGCTCAAGTGCCGAGGCAGAATTTCGTGCTATGGCTCAAGGAGTTTGTGAACTACTGGCTTAAGACCCTTCTCACTGATCTCGGAGTTGCTGTTCCACAGCCAATGCAATTTATTGTGACAGCAAGTCTGCTATAAGCATTGCTCATAATTGGTACAAATAATCATACCCAGAAGAGTGGAGATTGATCGTCACTGATACTCAAAAAGCGACAACAACCTCCAAGATGTTCTTTTGGCTTTCTAAGTGATCAGCTTGCTGACATTTGAGGAAAGTTGAAATACAAAATACCATTAGGCAGTCTAAGCATCGGAAATTCAACATAAAGCAAGTGATCCAAGTTGCACTGGGAGTGTTAAAGATATTTTATTTTTTGGAATAATGTTTCCATCAATAAAAAAAAAGCATAGAACATTCACACAAGAGGTCCATTAATATTTCCATTTGTCAGATATAGCATGTAAAGAACATGCAGCACACTGCTGATTGATCTAAGAAAAGCTGTCATATCACAAGTACTAGGTAATGTAGATTATACAACAGAGATATAAGTTACTAGTATGAGGTCATATGTAAATTATGCATTGCAATTGGTACCAAATACGGAAAAGCAGCAGCAAGATATCCTGTGGCTTCAGCTACACAGGGTTCACTACAAGTCAACAAATCTGCTTTCGGGATTGTATTTCGACTGTCAGATTCAAATAGATGCAGGGGACAGGTAAATTAATCCAGCTTGAATAGAAGATGATTTCATTATCTTTAGACAAGTCAGCTAAGAATCTGGTCTAAATTTCCATAAGACTCACATATCAAACGATTGTCTCAAATAGAGAAATGACTTCTGCAATAGTCTCCACATGCAATTCTGCAGTCCAGTACGCAGAATACGCACTAAAGTTTACACATTTGGCTAAATTAGTTAGGAACTTCTCTCTTCGACATTATTTCCATGAATTGACCCCACTGCAAATGCATGTGTCCAAAAACACAATCCAAGAGAAAAGTGCACTTGCATATATTCCAAATATAAATACCCTGATGAGCAGCTACCACTAAGACTACTCAATCTCTCTATAAAGAAAGGCTACACTAACAACGAACGGCATCTCACATTGCTTCGTAGTGAGTATATAGTAGCTGTGACAGAAAGATATTATCAGCCCAAGGACCACAAACACGTTTTCCGTGGAAGAGACATCCAAGCAATATCAAAAACAAAGAAAAGTAAAGGTAACAGGATGCATGTGTCATCGCATTGTCATTTATGCTTGCCCTGCATCTTCCTCCATATGGAAACTGATGATCCTTTTTATCCATTAATTAGACTAAAGAGAACACCTCATACCTCAGCAAGTGATCAGGGTAGTTCATTCTCAAGCAGTCCAGGTCATGCTCTATGTCATGGCCTACCAGTAGACTGGCCTTTCCTCCATCTAACCTTAATTTCCCAACAGACTCGCCGTTGTACAAAATTTCCAATATTCTTTCTTGGACTTCCTTTAGTGGCATGGCGTCTCTAAGTTGCCCTTCTGTTAACCCAGTTACTTCGTACCTGAAAACACTCATGATACCCAGAGGATTAGAGACTTGGGATTTGGGAACTTTAGGAGGGAAAGAAAAAACTAAGATTCTCCCTCCTTGTCCTCTCACACAAATTATGAAATTCTTCTCCATTTTCTGCACCCACCTCTCATTTTCCTCACCTCCACCTACTTTCCAATAAAGTCTCAGTAAACCAAATCAGAAAAATCACAAGATCTCAAGTGCAGATGTACCTATAATCAGAAACAGGAATTTGGGGCTGTACATAACTGTGGAAAGTCACATTTTCATCTTCATCAACAAGCATACCCGAGCACAAAGGTCAAGAGATCCATCACTGCCACCACCCACCATCTCACAATCCAGGGCAACTGCCTTAGGTCTTCCTTGTTGCCGATCATCATAGTTGCATCCCTCAACTGGATCAGAAATATGGACTTGAGAGTTTATAGAAGAAACAGAAATTGTTTCCTGCAGATGGTCAACAAGTTATTGATCAATGGACTACCCGCATTTGTCGTAATTTGTAGAAAAATCATAACTACTAAAGCCATCCTCATTCTAAGTTTCATAGTTTACTTGCCAATAATATTACTTACGAATGGACGAGGTGCAGGTAGACAACATGTTTCTCTATGTTCAGCAAGGGCACTCGGACTATACAAAAGTTTCAGACAAAGATCACATCCTCGCTCAGAGAAATGCTCGAACAATTTGCTTTGGCCAAAGGACCTATGCCACAAATGATAGAAAGCAATACAGCAATTAGAGGATAAAGAATCCTTCACTGCTGGACGATGGAAAGTGAGAAACGATATTCACCAGTGAGATGTTCTCTTAATGACTCTAGAGATTTGCAGTGCTTATAGCAAACGTGACATTTGGGTTGATGAACAGAGTGGTAGGAGACCTTCATGTGGGCAATAAGATGCTCCTTCTTCTTGTATTGCTTGTAGCATGCTGAGCACTTGTGTCTATCAAGATTTTAGCAGCAAAAACCATCATCAGCAAAGAGATTAATTTTCAGGGGTGTTATTAGAATTTACTTGTTGTTGATTTTAACTTCGATAATCCTAGTGGTATAATGACATGATGAGAATCAGTGCAATTCCATTCAAGATAATTGCGTATTAACTCAAGTGGCGATAGGAAATAACAATGTCAACGCATGAACTCATTATATCTCATCAAGGTAAAAATAATAGAGTATGGAATAGACTTGGTGGTAGACGGAAACACGAGAGCCTGCTTTGCTTTGACAAAGAAATTTGTATAAAGATCAAGACAATATATGAAAATTCCAGCCCAAAAACGATGGAATCCATTGCGATAATACCCTGTAGGCAAAGGAGCAAAAGGTTTCGGCTCTAGGCCTTTTACTAGATAGTCCTGGTAATGGAACATAATCAGTACTACATTTCGTTTGAAGAAATTTTTTTATTTATTTATTGTGTTATTTATTGTAATGCCAACCGGAAGTAATTTACTTAAGATATTTCGGTCACAATCATAAAAAGTGAATGAGCAGCGTCCATAAATGCAGAAGACGTCGTATCAAGAGTAAAACCATGACAATGAAAGACATCTTTTTAAATTGATTTGGGAAACTCAAAAGACCTTAACTCAACCAAAGCAAAGCAAACCAGCAAAACCAAAAAGAAAATCAAGGTAGAAGCTGTATCCATCAGTTCCTTCCATATGTTACTTAATAGCGGCAGCCGGCAATAGGAATCACTTAACAGCATGTCAACTTGGGGACAAAAGGAAAGTTTTCTTTCACTCTTCTATGATGTAACTACACTTCTAGACATTGCCAGTGCCACCAAAATTGCCTAATCCTGCCATTTAACACGTAAAATATGCAATCGTGTAGGAACTGGAATTTCACGCGATTTGGCATAGGTACAATCTTGACGATTTGGCATCAGCAGTAGGATAAATCGACACAAAAGTGTTGGCATCTGAAACTGAGAGATACCTGACCATCGTGATGTCAAACTGAGAAACAACGGAAACACTCAGGCGATAGTACTAGATTCTCGGACAAGAGGAAGTGTGGCTAATGCACAATGCCAAACCATGAAAGGAAACAGTTTAAACCATAATCTGGAAAAAAAAAAATTTGGGTAGGCCTTAATGGTTAATCCTGGGAAGACTTCTTTCCAGAGGGTCACGGAGGTCGTGGTCAATTTTGAGATGTGGGAAGCAAAGGCTTGGAGATATTAAAGTAGCTAGAGGTTAAGAAGTAGGCTCCCACAATCAACCAATCCGTAAGAAATTAGTGTGGTTACTTCATAGCATCTAGTTTCTGTTCATTTTCTTCTTACAAACTCTTGCTCTTGTGGGTGTGCTTGAAATACTGCTGAAAATCGTTTCGTAATTCTTAGAAGCGCTGTTGGGTATCCTCGTATTGCCAATTTGCAATGGTTTATATTGTTTTGGACAACCTCGGTATCCAAATTGCTGATTTTGGGGAAAAAAGTCATCGTCAAGAGCCAAGACTACATGCATTCAAACTCGAAAAGTCCGTCCGACAAAGTGTCGAAATCACCGATAAAGGGTCTCTAGCGATCAAGTTCATAGAGCGGCAAAAGAGCAGCTAGCGATCAAGTTCAAAGAGCGACAAAAGAGCAGCTAACCCAAAAGGGCACTCTGATTATCGGACATTTTAATGGGTCACTGGCTATGTCCTGCGTTACCATAGGAACCACACAGTAGAACCAGCGACAAGAAAAAAACACCTCGCAGCCACAGAGAGAGAGAGAGAGAGAGAGAGAGAGAGAGACCTTGTGGTAGGGGACTTGGCAGGTTTGCTTCCTGGGTTCCATGGGGCGAAGAGGAGCGACGGCTTTGACCACTTAAAGCTGCAATGGCGGGAGGCCAGTGCCGAGCGGTATCAGCGGTGGAAGCTGGAAGGAAGCGAGAGAACGTGATTTCAGAGTTCGACGACAGACATTGGACAGAAAACAAATCTTTCAAGAGAAGAAATTCGTATGGGCAGTCCCGCCGCTGGATTTCTACGGTTCTCCTGGCAAATGGGGAAATCACACCATCAAGCAAAACCATCGCAACCATTATTAACATTGGATTTTTTATTCTTTTTGAAAGCTGGGTAGACTAGACAGTGGCAAAGACGAGCCTCTCGCTCATGTTCGTAGGTATATGCTCACGTAAAACCCGACATGGGTCGGGCGGCCCATCGGAACAAGAATTACGCATAGGAAACAAAGCGTGGAAAAAGAAAATCTGAATAACCTAAATATGCAAAACCGAGTAATTAAATAATAGAGCTTTTATAGAAAAATATTCGGCTATGTAGTTTTATTTCATGACTTTTCAATTTCATTCAATTCAAAGTATGAAATAGAAATTACATTATGAAAATCCTGATATAGTTCTTCTTGTATAATAATGTAATGAAGTAACTGATAGAAAATGGAATTTCCCAAGTATATAATGCTGTTAGTACACAAAAGTAAAATAAATGACTCTACGTCTTTCTCGTCTTTAATTTCATACAAAATCTTAATAGAAGTGCCCGCTAGAAATAATAATAGTTAACTGAGAAAAATGTGCATGCTTGCGTGTATAAAGAAAATTGACATTTAGAGAATTCACAACATAACTAGATTATGAAATATTTAAATTATTACTCAATGAAAAGAAAATATTGTGAAAAAGTTGTACAAGCTCACGTGGAAAGATAAAAGACATTTCATGTGAATTAGACGAAACTAAAGGCACGGTTTTGGCCATTCTAGTCCCCCAAGCATGCTGTGTGTGCGATGCTGATTGATGATAACAGCCTACCATTTAATTAAAGAAAAAGATAGGCTTATTCACATGCAAGACAAGATGAGTCGGTGTTTATTCTTCTCGTCCTCGAATTGAGCATGCTTTCATTTTCAGCTTTGGGCAGAACATGAGCAGGTCCTATAATGGCTCAACTGATAATTATTGCAATTTGGACGACATAAGGAAGCTCACGTTCATAATTTCTCAACCAGTGGTCGGTGATCCTGGCCAACCCTCGCCTAGATAATAGGGGTAGGGATGCGACCCATTATTGGTAGCTAGGTGAGGGCTTGCCGGCTAGGGTTGTGCAAATTGGACTGGACCGATTCGAGATCGGACTAGACCAACTAGGTTGGTCCGGTCCTTAAGGGGGCGGTCCGGTCCACGGTCTCAATAAATGGGATTGGTGATCAGGAGGTCCGGTCCCCGATCCCATGGTGGATAAGGCCGAACTGAACCGCTCAATATATATAATTAATAATATATATATATATATAACAGAATCAGAAATGTTTGACTTCAAATAAAACAGTACTATGATAAATAATAAAAAAAGAACCAGTTAGCTATTGAACTAGTTAACCTAACTTGTAATTTCCCAGAATTCCCACGACACTCACTCCTTTGAGTCCTCTCCTCTCGGTCTCCGCTAGTGTATCACCTTTGCTCTCCGCTCGTATCTCGCAGCGAGATACGAGCGGAGAGGCAAAGGTGATACACTAGCGGAGACCGAGAGGAGAGGACTCAAAGGAGTGAGTGTCGTGGGAATTCTGGGAAAATTACAAGTTAGGTTAACTAGTTCAATAGCTAACTGGTTCTTTTTTTATTATTTATCATAGTACTGTTTTATTTGAAGTCAAACATTTCTGATTCTGTTTATATATATATATATATATATAATTATATATTGAGCGGTTCAGTTCGGCCTTATCCACCATGGGATCGGGGACCGGACCTCCTGATCACCAATCCCATTTATTGAGACCGTGGACCGGACCGCCCCCTTAAGGACCGGACCAACCTAGTTGGTCTAGTCCGATCTCGAATCGGTCCAGTCCAATTTGCACAACCCTAGCCGGCAAGCCCTCACCTAGCTACCAATAATGGGTCGCATCCCTACCCCTATTATCTAGGCGAGGGTTGGCCAGGATCACCGACCACTGGTTGAGAAATTATGAACGTGAGCTTCCTTATGTCGTCCAAATTGCAATAATTATCAAGTTGAGCCATTATAGGACCTGCTCATGTTCTGCCCAAAGCTGAAAATGAAAGCATGCTCAATTCGAGGACGAGAAGAATAAACACCGACTCATCTTGTCTTGCATGTGAATAAGCCTATCTTTTTCTTTAATTAAATGGTAGGCTGTTATCATCAATCAGCACGCACACACAGCATGCTTGGGGGACTAGAATGGCCAAAACCGTGCCTTTAGTTTCGTCTAATTCACATGAAATGTCTTTTATCTTTCCACGTGAGCTTGTACAACTTTTTCACAATATTTTCTTTTCATTGAGTAATAATTTAAATATTTCATAATCTAGTTATGTTGTGAATTCTCTAAATGTCAATTTTCTTTATACACGCAAGCATGCACATTTTTCTCAGTTAACTATTATTATTTCTAGCGGGCACTTCTATTAAGATTTTGTATGAAATTAAAGACGAGAAAGACGTAGAGTCATTTATTTTACTTTTGTGTACTAACAGCATTATATACTTGGGAAATTCCATTTTCTATCAGTTACTTCATTACATTATTATACAAGAAGAACTATATCAGGATTTTCATAATGTAATTTCTATTTCATACTTTGAATTGAATGAAATTGAAAAGTCATGAAATAAAACTACATAGCCGAATATTTTTCTATAAAAGCTCTATTATTTAATTACTCGGTTTTGCATATTTAGGTTATTCAGATTTTCTTTTTCCACGCTTTGTTTCCTATGCGTAATTCTTGTTCCGATGGGCCGCCCGACCCATGTCGGGTTTTACGTGAGCATATACCTACGAAACATGAGCGAGAGGCTCGTCTTTGCCACTGTCTAGTCTACCCAGCTTTCAAAAAGAATAAAAAATCCAATGTTAATAATGGTTGCGATGGTTTTGCTTGATGGTGTGATTTCCCCATTTGCCAGGAGAACCGTAGAAATCCAGCGGCGGGACTGCCCATACGAATTTCTTCTCTTGAAAGATTTGTTTTCTGTCCAATGTCTGTCGTCGAACTCTGAAATCACGTTCTCTCGCTTCCTTCCAGCTTCCACCGCTGATACCGCTCGGCACTGGCCTCCCGCCATTGCAGCTTTAAGTGGTCAAAGCCGTCGCTCCTCTTCGCCCCATGGAACCCCAGGAAGCAAAACCTGCCAAGTCCCCTACCACAAGGTCTCTCTCTCTCTCTCTCTCTCTCTCTCTCTCTGTGGCTGCGAGGTGTTTTTTTCTTGTCGCTGGTTCTACTGTGTGGTTCCTATGGTAACGCAGGACATAGCCAGTGACCCATTAAAATGTCCGATAATCAGAGTGCCCTTTTGGGTTAGCTGCTCTTTTGTCGCTCTTTGAACTTGATCGCTAGCTGCTCTTTTGCCGCTCTATGAACTTGATCGCTAGAGACCCTTTATCGGTGATTTCGACACTTTGTCGGACGGACTTTTCGAGTTTGAATGCATGTAGTCTTGGCTCTTGACGATGACTTTTTTCCCCAAAATCAGCAATTTGGATACCGAGGTGTCCAAAACAATATAAACCATTGCAAATTGGCAATACGAGGATACCCAACAGCGCTTCTAAGAATTACGAAACGATTTTCAGCAGTATTTCAAGCACACCCACAAGAGCAAGAGTTTGTAAGAAGAAAATGAACAGAAACTAGATGCTATGAAGTAACCACACTAATTTCTTACGGATTGGTTGATTGTGGGAGCCTACTTCTTAACCTCTAGCTACTTTAATATCTCCAAGCCTTTGCTTCCCACATCTCAAAATTGACCACGACCTCCGTGACCCTCTGGAAAGAAGTCTTCCCAGGATTAACCATTAAGGCCTACCCAAAATTTTTTTTTCCAGATTATGGTTTAAACTGTTTCCTTTCATGGTTTGGCATTGTGCATTAGCCACACTTCCTCTTGTCCGAGAATCTAGTACTATCGCCTGAGTGTTTCCGTTGTTTCTCAGTTTGACATCACGATGGTCAGGTATCTCTCAGTTTCAGATGCCAACACTTTTGTGTCGATTTATCCTACTGCTGATGCCAAATCGTCAAGATTGTACCTATGCCAAATCGCGTGAAATTCCAGTTCCTACACGATTGCATATTTTACGTGTTAAATGGCAGGATTAGGCAATTTTGGTGGCACTGGCAATGTCTAGAAGTGTAGTTACATCATAGAAGAGTGAAAGAAAACTTTCCTTTTGTCCCCAAGTTGACATGCTGTTAAGTGATTCCTATTGCCGGCTGCCGCTATTAAGTAACATATGGAAGGAACTGATGGATACAGCTTCTACCTTGATTTCTTTTTGGTTTTGCTGGTTTGCTTTGCTTTTGTTGAGTTAAGGTCTTTTGAGTTTCCCAAATCAATTTAAAAAGATGTCTTTCATTGTCATGGTTTTACTCTTGATACGACGTCTTCTGCATTTATGGACGCTGCTCATTCACTTTTATGATTGTGACCGAAATATCTTAAGTAAATTACTTCCGGTTGGCATTACAATAAATAACACAATAAATAAATAAAAAAATTTCTTCAAACGAAATGTAGTACTGATTATGTTCCATTACCAGGACTATCTAGTAAAAGGCCTAGAGCCGAAACCTTTGCTCCTTTGCCTACAGGGTATTATCGCAATGGATTCCATCGTTTTTGGGCTGGAATTTTCATATATTGTCTTGATCTTTATACAAATTTCTTTGTCAAAGCAAAGCAGGCTCTCGTGTTTCCGTCTACCACCAAGTCTATTCCATACTCTATTATTTTTACCTTGATGAGATATAATGAGTTCATGCGTTGACATTGTTATTTCCTATCGCCACTTGAGTTAATACGCAATTATCTTGAATGGAATTGCACTGATTCTCATCATGTCATTATACCACTAGGATTATCGAAGTTAAAATCAACAACAAGTAAATTCTAATAACACCCCTGAAAATTAATCTCTTTGCTGATGATGGTTTTGCTGCTAAAATCTTGATAGACACAAGTGCTCAGCATGCTACAAGCAATACAAGAAGAAGGAGCATCTTATTGCCCACATGAAGGTCTCCTACCACTCTGTTCATCAACCCAAATGTCACGTTTGCTATAAGCACTGCAAATCTCTAGAGTCATTAAGAGAACATCTCACTGGTGAATATCGTTTCTCACTTTCCATCGTCCAGCAGTGAAGGATTCTTTATCCTCTAATTGCTGTATTGCTTTCTATCATTTGTGGCATAGGTCCTTTGGCCAAAGCAAATTGTTCGAGCATTTCTCTGAGCGAGGATGTGATCTTTGTCTAAACTTTTGTATAGTCCGAGTGCCCTTGCTGAACATAGAGAAACATGTTGTCTACCTGCACCTCGTCCATCGTAAGTAATATTTATGGCAAGTAAACTATGAAACTTAGAATGAGGATGGCTTTAGTAGTTATGATTTTTCTACAAATTACGACAAATGCGGGTAGTCCATTGATCAATAACTTGTTGACCATCTGCAGGAAACAATTTCTGTTTTTCTATAAACTCTCAAGTCCAATTTCTGATCCAGTTGAGGGATGCAACTATGATGATCGGCAACAAGGAAGACCTAAGGCAGTTGCCCTGGATTGTGAGATGGTGGGTGGTGGCAGTGATGATCTCTTGACCTTTGTGCTCGGGTATGCCTTGTTGATGAAGATGAAAATGTGACTTTCCACAGTTATGTACAGCCCCAAATTCCTGTTTCTGATTATAGGTACATCTGCACTTGAGATCTTGTGATTTTTTCTGATTGGTTTACTGAGACTTTATTGGAAAGTAGGTGGAGGTGAGGAAAATGAGAGGTGGGTGCAGAAAATGGAGAAGAATTTCATAATTTGTGTGAGAGGACAAGGAGGGAGAATCTTAGTTTTTCTTTCCCTCCTAAAGTTCCCAAATCCAAGTCTCTAATCCTCTGGGTATCATGAGTGTTTTCAGGTACGAAGTAACTGGGTTAACAGAAGGGCAACTTAGAGACGCCATGCCACTAAAGGAAGTCCAAGAAAGAATATTGGAAATTTTGTACAACGGCGAGTCTGTTGGGAAATTAAGGTTAGAGGAGAAAGGCCAGTCTACTGGTAGGCCATGACATAGAGCATGACCTGGACTGCTTGAGAATGAACTACCCTGATCACTTGCTGAGGTATGAGGTGTTCTCTTTAGTCTAATTAATGGATAAAAAGGATCATCAGTTTCCATATGGAGGAAGATGCAGGGCAAGCATAAATGACAATGCGATGGACACATGCATCCTGTTACCTTTACTTTTCTTTGTTTTTGATATTGCTTGGATGTCTCTTCCACGGAAAACGTGTTTTGTGGTCCTTGGGCTGATAATATCTTTCTGTCACAGCTACTATATACTCACTACGAAGCAATGTGAGATTGCCGTTCGTTGTTAGTGTAGCCTTTCTTTATAGAGAGATTGAGTAGTCTTAGTGGTAGCTGCTCATCAGGGTATTTATATTTGGAATATATGCAAGTGCACTTTTCTCTTGGATTGTGTTTTTGGACACATGCATTTGCAGTGGGGTCAAATTCATGGGAAATAATGTCGAAGAGAAGAAGTTCCTAACTAATTAGCAAAATGTGTAAACTTTAGTGCGTATTCTGCGTACTGGACTGCAGAATTGCATGTGGAGACTATTGCAGAAGTCATTCTCTATTTGAGACAATCGTTTGATATGTGAGTCTTATGGAAATTTAGACCAGATCTTAGCTGACTTGTCTAAAGATAATGAAATCATCTTCTATTCAAGCTGGATTAATTTACCGAGCCCCTGCATCTATTTGAATCTGACAGTCGAAATACAATCCCGAAAGCAGATTTGTTGACTTGTAGTGAACCCTGTGTAGCTGAAGCCACAGGATATCTTGCTGCTGCTTTTCCGTATTTGCTACCAATTGCAATGCATAATTTACATATGACCTCATACTAGTAAACTTATATCTCTGTTGTATAATCTACATTACCTAGTACTTGTGATATGACAGCTTTTCTTAGATCAATCAGCAGTGTGCTGCATGTTCTTACATGCTAGGCCCATCTGAAAAATGGAAATATTAATTTTGGGGTCTTGTGTGATCAGTGTTCTGATGCTTTTTTTTTAATTGATGGAAACATTATTCCAAAAAATTAGAAATATCTTAGCTAAGAAAGTGGACGAGCCAGTGCACTTGCCATCACTTGCTTTCTGTTTAAGTTCCGATGCTTAGACTGCCTAAGTGGTATTTTGTATTTCACTTTCCTCATCTAATTTTAAAAGACTCTAATCACTGAGAAAGCCAAAAGAACATCTCTGGAACTTTGTCGCTTTTTGAGTAATCAGTGAGTTGTTTTTCTTCACTTCTGGCAGTTATGATTATTTGGCCTAGCAATCACGACTGCCCTATGCTTCAATAACAAGGCAGTGGGAGCATATTTATTGATGTTGTGCAGTAAGAGAAAATAAAAAACTTGTATGCTTATCAACCAGTGTTAGCAACCCGGTGGCTGTTTTAGAGCATCTGTTTTGTGCACGAAAAACAAGCTGAGTCCCATCCCCTGGCTTTCTTTAACTACACTATGACATATGAACGTACTTTTTTTTGATCTAAACAGAAGGTATATTGGAGTCTCTTCCCCCCTAAGAGGGAGAATTAAGAACACCCTTTGCTGATTATATGAACTTCCTTTCCTTGCAAAGTGAAGTTTGTAATGCCTTTTTGTTGTACCACCATTTTCTTACAGTTACTTCTTCAAAATGTAGGGATACTGCCAAAATATCTTCCATTAATGAAAACAATTTGGTTAGCCACTCGCTCAAGTACCTCACCAAGAAATATCTGGGGTAAGTTTTTCTTTCACTTTCTTTTTTAGTTTTTGCCTATACTGGTTTTGGAACCCAGCAAACGCCCCTGACCCCCCTCCACCCTCAGCAACAGAACCAAAATGCCTGTTGCCAGATCTAGGGTGAGTTCTTTGTTAAGCGCCCTGGTTGTGGTGGTTGTTAATCTTAGGTTTCTACAAGTTATAGTATTGGTTCTTACCTTATATCATGCCTCAGAACAGGTGTCCCAGATACTATCGAATAAACCTTTTTCCTAACGTTTAGATTTATTTGGCTTCC
>JAGVVM010004500.1:0-11416 GCA_019149425.1 Psidium friedrichsthalianum
CAGTTTTCCATGGGACCTAGTCCATAATTTCATGAGGACACTGGCCTCATCTTCGTCAATGAGGGATACAAGCCCCAAATCTAGGTTTTACCCCAGTTTATCGTCCATGGGACACCGGCCATTTGAATCATGAGGGACACAAGCCTCAATTCTCCCCTACTCCAAAGCTTCTGAGTGACACAGGCTTCAGGCATTCCATTCCAACGAGACACAGGCTGCGGACTTCCCATTTTCCACACAAGATCCCATGAGGTATCGTCTGGACACAGGCGAACATATCACTCATCCTCGTTATTCGGTTTCGTACGGGAAATTTGAAACTTTTTCATCAAATCAGAATAACGCAATGAAAATAAAACGTAACCCGTATGTGGATCAACCTTAGGGAATATCCGTGCATTTCAATAGAAAAACTAAATCATGCGTCAAGAGGGTTCGAGGCTTAGCTCAAGGAATGCGCCTAAGCCGACTTGATTCCTTATATACTTGAGCTCCACAAACGTTGAGCATTAGTTCTTACACACACCACTCACGAGTCGATGGAAGATGAAGCTCTTGGATTCTCAGCCCTTGATTGTGCTAGCGGTGCTTGAGAAGGCGACGATTCGGGCTTGAATTTTAACCATGAACAACTCACAAGCCTCAACTATTTCACACAAGAGCAATTCTTACACATGCACAAAAGAAAACAACACTAGATTCATGCGGAATGGGCTGAAAACAAGAAGGAAAAGAGTGTTTTCCCTATAGCCTCCAATCCCTATTTATAGGGGTTGGGGAACCCCGTAAATCGCCCTAGCTTAGGGTGGTTTTGGGGGGTGGTGGCCCCGCCAGCATAGCCTGCCCGTATGATTTCGCATTTTGTTTCGTCTGTCCTCGCCACTTCATCTAACAAATAACAAACCTTATCCTTTGACTTTTATTGAATAAGAAATCTTATCCCTTATCCTTTTATGATTCATGCAAATGTTACATTAATATGATCGCACTTGCATCACTTGCTTATTTGTTCGTAATTTAGAAATTAGAATCAAATTCTTTTTTTATCTAATTTCTCTCGACTATCTCTATGGTTATAATTGCAAACACCTTTGTAATTTTATCTTCCATTTCAACGTTGCCACGCATTGGTTATGATGTAGTCATCCCTAAGTTCACCACTGAGTTGGCAGCAGGACGTGTGCTAACTAATTAGTATCACTAAGAAGATTGATTATCCATAATCAATCTTTGCGTCCCACAAGCCATGAGTGACATCTAGCAGTATATCATGGCTACCAATATAGTGTGAATGTTGCAAGAACATAATGAACCTGTTGTTGACACCTGATTTTTAATGATATTTTTTCTTTAAAAAATTAATAAAAAAATCTATAAAAATTCATAAAATTAAAAAATAAACTTTGGAGACCTTAGCCAAGCCCAGAGAACCAATTTTGACCAAAAAATAAATTTTCATATTTTTAGTACTTTCATGTATTTTCTTTTTAAAAATTCATAAAAAAATCAAGAAAAAATGAGAGAATTATAAAATCAACTTTAGAAGCCTGGGCCAAGTCTAGGCCACTATTTTTGAACAAAAAATAATTTTTCATATTTTTTGCATTTTTAATATTTTTTAGAAATTAGAAAAATAATTGAAAATTCAGGAAAAATAACATTTGAGGCCACAAAAATGCACAAAAATAGTCAATATTTTTCTTTTAAATCCTTTTTCATGTTGGCCATCACAGATTCAAAAAATCCAGTTCGGGGTCATGTGTTCCTTCACGAGCATAATCTCGATTCGGGCCTAAAAAATCCAATTTAAGTCAATTTATTTTCATTTTTTACTTTTAGGAGTTGTGACGTTGTTCTCTAATAGTCCTTTCATCTTAGTCCAATTGTACTAGAAATGACTCAATTTTTCAAAAGGGTCTTAATTATCGAGCAAGAAGAAGTAGCTGAAGATGGGGAAGAACGTGAGAAGGGCACTATCTCATTGATTTTGATGTTATCTCTAAATGATTCTCGCACTACCCAAATATAAAGATTAGGCTTTTGAGTCGATTTTAGACTAGGTCTGAAAAAGAAGAGTACCTTAGGATGATTAAGGATGGTCATCTGGATATCATAGTTGGTACTCATTCACTTCTTGGAAGTTGTGTAATGTATAATAATCTCGGGCTTCTTGTGGTGGATGAAGGACAGAGATGTGGTGTCAACACAGAAGGAGAAGATTGCTTCATTAAAACTTCAGTTGATGTTCTCACTCTCTCGGCAACACCCATACCGTGTACCCTTTATTTAGCACTGACTGGGTTTCGTGATACAAGTTTAATTTCGACTCCACCTCTAGAAATAGTTCCTATAAGGACTCATCTTTCAGCCTTCAGCAAAGAGAAAGTAATTCAAACAATCAAGTATGAGCTAGATCAAGGTAGCCAAGTTTGTATGTATTGTGGAGGTTTAAAGAACTTGACGAAGTGATGGAGTTTCTTGAACAGTCATTCCTAGATATTGAGATCGCTATTGCACATGGCAAGCAATATTCAAAGCAGCTTGAGGACACCATGGAGAAATTTACTCGAGGTGATATTAAAATTTTAATATGCACATACATTGTGGAGAGTGGCCTTGACATTCAAAATGCAAATACCATTATCATTCAAGTTGTTCAACAATTTGGACATGCACAACTCTATTAGTTGCGTGGAAGGGTGGGGCGCTGTGATAAAGAGGCTCATGCACACTTGTTCTACCCTGATAAGTCGCTGCTATCTGATCAAGCCCTAGAGGCTTGCTGCTCTCGAGGAATATCATGAACTTGGCCAAGGTTTCCACCTTGCAGAGAGAAATATGGGTATAAGAGGTTTTGGTACTATCTTCGGCGAGCAATAGACAGGCGATGTGGGGAATGTCGGCATTGATCTCTTCTTTGAAATGCTATTTGAGAGCTTGCCAAAGATAGAGCAGTATAATGAAGTTGCAACTGTTGATAATGGGGGTCAAAGGTTAGTGGAGATCCATAAGCAAGAGAGACTTGATGAGAGCGGTTAGGTAACAAAACAAAAGGAGGATCCAAGGCCATTATTCTAAAGAAAGACTAGTGGAGAAAGCGCTCGAGAGAGAGTAGGAAAGGGTAAAATAGCTGGGCACCTTTTGGTGGCGACATAGGGATTTTCTCGTGGAAGAAAGAAAAAAGGAGAGCTCATGAAGCTCTAGAGGGAGAAGCTGCATGGGAGCATCTCCAGAGGAGGAGCTTCGTTCGTTCAGGTCAAGGAATAATAGGTGTTGGTGGCAATATGTCTGTTCACCCAGTGGTAAAGTAGTCAGAGACTAGACTTCACAACGGAGTTCCTTCTTCAAAACCTCCATTCATGCTAAGTCAGCTCAAGAAGGCCATCCCACCTCATTATTTCCAGCGATCTGTTCTTCGCTCATTTTCCTTGGCCCACCTATGGGTTCGTGCAAGGCTACATTCTGACCGGTGTCTGGGTCATAGCCCACGAACGTGGCCCCTATGCCTTCAGCGATTACCAATGGCTAGATGACCTTGCTCCCTTGAGCATCTTGAAGTTTTTGTTCCAAAGTAGAAGTCTCATATGTCATGGTTCTCAAAGCACCTAAACAACCCATTAGGCCGAGTGACTACACTCATCGTCACACTCACCCTTGGTTGGCCCTTGTATTTGCTGTTTAATGTTTCTGCCAAAGGACTTGCATGGGTTCTGTGCCTCTATGCTAGGCTCGAGCGTGAATTGGAGGAGGCCCTAGGTAGTGATGACCTGGAGATGTTTGCAGGCCATGTGGAAAACTCAAAAGTTGATGATCATGCTGAGCAAAAGATGGCAACTCAAAAGATTGGCTGTTGCTCTAAAAGCTAGTCGCCGGAAAACTAGAATTAAAAGTCTTGCTGCCGAGCTGTGTCTTGAATGATCTGTTGTTCTTGAACTGCTGCAAGACCCCCCTCCAAATCTTTTATCGATGAGTGCTACATTGCCTGATGAGCCTGCACAAGTGGGAACGGTCCTTGAAGCTGGAACTGCACCAATCGACGTTGCTCCTCATGAGACAATAGCAGATGCTGAGGATCCTGAATCTAAACGCACCAAGAAGGCGCCTCTTCATGTGATGCAGCAAAGGTGGTCAGCACAGAGAAGTTTAAAAAAGTTCAAGTTCACACTTTGGAAAGAGTATACAGAAGAACAAAGCGCCCAAGATGAAAAAAAGGTTTTCCCTGGGAGACCAGGAAGTAGTGGTCTTCCTTTTGGAAGATCTACTGGAAACATCTGCGAGGCTTTTCTGAAACCTCTGAGCCACTCTTCTGTTCAAGTTGATTTGAAAGCACCCAACATGCAAAATCACGATGAGAAAATGATGCATCCATGGGTTTTTACTTGAGTCTGAGATTTGAAGCCCCTAATGAAACTGTGGCTTCTCGAAACTTTCCACGCATGGAACAGGAATCAAACCATCTTGATCTATCGGAGCAACTATTGTCAAGGCAACTTCAACTTCACCAGACCACCGAGAGCTCATGGAGAGGGAATGCATTCACGGCTATTTCCTCCACCATTGTTGGTGGCATGATTTTGGGCCAATCATTTTCAAACCTCAGAGTGCTCAGGCTTATATGCATGTAAAGCCAATGCTTGGGGCAACATTCACAGACATAGATATATGGCTCTTCTACCCTTTCAATGGGCCGATTAGAGCGAAAGTGAAGTTAATCAACATTAAGCTGGGGAGGACAAATCAACATGCGGAAAACTGGGCGCATGTGACCCTATGAGCAATTTCAATGGGCACCCCTGGAATGTGTATGCCGACCCCCACTCTAGCTCTTCACCTCCAGCAGAACCCGATACGGAAGCTCCGTGGAAGAGTCTCGGAGCGTCCATCAACGCAATCTCTTTCTGTCTCGTGGCCATGGTTATTTTGGTAGCGATTTTTCTCATCATGGCCATCTTCGGGCATCTATTCAGACCGACAACTCCCTCTCCGTCCTCATCATCTGAAGAACATCATGCGGCTGAGGTTTCATTGGAAGCAGGACAACCTCAGAAGCTTGCGAACCAAGACTAGCACATGGTAAGTCTGCCTTATTCACTCATATGGCCTTGTCTTAAGTGGTTCTGTTGCAGCACGTCACCAGTTAACACAGGTTCTTCAAATGCTGCCACACTCCGTCAGCAAACTTTCAAGAATGATAAATTATATTTGTGCAGTCAATGTGATGGAAAGGGCTAGTTTGATTGTTCGCTAGATACATAAGTTTGACTGCTACTAGGATTCATGCAAGACTTCTAAAAAGGGACATGTCTTTTGGACTTTGTCATGTTAGACTTAACGGTTAATACACTCTTGTTTGCTTTCTTGCTGTCTGAACATTTCATTAAACTAAACGTTTTCTTTTTCTGTGATTCTTTTCATCAATTCATTGCTAAAATCCGAAAAAATACAAAAGAATCATTTTCCATATATATGGTCACTCATGTCATTTAAAAAAAAGAGTCAGTCAAAACCTCCATTTCCGTTCTATAACTATCATGATATATAGACTCAGGCTACGTCTTAATGCGACGAGCTGGTTCGTCGAGTTAGGAACGTTGATTTGACATAGCTTGGTATGGTTATGGGCTTGATTGCATTCGTTTGATTTGTTGATGCTTGATTTACACTGTTTAAGTTATGCGCATCACGTGTTCGTTGAAGTGCCGAAATGAAATCCGAACCCAAGCTCTAGTCAAATGTTCTTTTTACTGCTTGCTTGTGCATTTTCTTGCTTTAGATCGCATTTAAGACATGGTTTGACCTTTCTCTTGGCTATTTTATGCATCGTTCCGGTCGAAAAACACATGGACCAAACATCGCTTGAATCTCGGCGGAGGTTGAAATCTTTCCATGCCGAGGTCGAAGAACTTCTTTTCAGTGATGTGGAGAATAAAGAACACCCGTCTGAGAAAGCTGGTCAATTTGGTTGTGGTCAATGGCAACCGGAGAAAGGATCCTGAGCATCGACCAAGTGCATCCGAGAGGGGAGGCTGAACCAAGGCCGAGCCACCCGTTGGAGGTTCTTTAATAATTGCCTTTACTTTCTGCAGTTTAATTTTTGTACCATCAAACCTCAGAGTGGGTAGGCCGAGCCAAGGCCGAGCCACCCATTGGAGGTCTTTTATTTACTGCCTTTATTTCTGCAGTTTAATTTCTGTATCATCAAACCCCCAAATGGGTAAGTCGAGTCAAGGTCAAGCCACCCGTTGGAGATTCTTTATTTATTACCTTTACTTTCTGCAGTTTATTTTCTGTACCATCAAACCCCAGAATGGGTAAGCCGAGCTAAAGCCGAGCCACCCATTGGAGATTTTTTATTTACTGCCTTTACTTTCTGCAGTTTAATTTATGCATCATCAAACCTCAGAATGGGTAAGGTGGGGCCAAGACCGAGCCACCCGTTGGAGGTTCTTTATTTACTGCCCTTACCTTCTGCAGTTCATTTTTTGCACCATCAAACCCAGAATGGGAAGGCTAAGCTACCCGTTAGAGGTTCTGTATTTACTGATTTATGTACTCTACCTTCTGCAGTTCATTTTCTGCACCATCAAACCCCAGAATGCATAGGCCGAGCCATCTGCTGGAGGTCGTAACACTACACAGAAGTCGTTAACTCATTTCCTCTTTTGGCTTTAGGGAAATTTTTTTTATGCTTATCTTCATATATCGCTGTTTATATCGCATCTTCTAATATCGCGTCTATATTCAGTTATTTTACATTGTCGGTCTTATTTAATTTGAAAATACCAAAAATGTCATTCATGCGCATTTCATATAGTATAGCTCATGCATACTTGCCATGCTGCATACGTATTCGTATTGCAATTTTCTGTATTTTTTGATCCGAATCCCAGATCGCTGTAGGCTCTACCTCCTACTTAGTGGTGTAAAGATTTCATATATTCTGTTGATTAATTCGGCGATGCGTATGTCGTATTCGTATGTCACGTACATATATCATGTACGTATGTCGTATTCATATTGTCATTGATTCGTGCATATTCATCCAAACAAAAATTCAAAGAAAAATCTCAAAGACTAGGAAACGGACCATTTCAACTGGCTAATCCTATTTTGATAACTTCCCATCCTGATCTTTTCAAAATGATGATTTTACTCCTCATAGGTAAATTATCTTGAAAGTTTCCAAAGGACTTAGAAAAATTCCAAAAATTAGAAAACGAGCCATTTCGACCGGCCAATCCTAGTTTTGATAATTTATTCATGTGTCGCGTCCGCATGTCCGCATTCACATGTCGTGTACGCATGTCCATGTATGCATGATTTGCATACACATATTACATATGCATGCTCATGTACACATGTCGAGTTCGCACGTCCATATATGTATGTCGCGTTCGCATATTGTATTCGTACGTCTTCATATCCCCATGTCATATCAGACTTGCTAACAAAATTAGACGAAATAGCCAACATCTCCTCGCTGTCAACATGCCCAAATACACGTGATCCCACGTGATTTTAAGTCGATGATCACCATTCTTGTGCCCAAAAAATTTCAAAGAGGTGCATAAAGGATTCTACGCATTTTGATCAAGAGAAGGCTCATTCTTGCGAAGGAAGAAACAGAACAAAGAGAGAGAGAGAGAGAGAGAGAGAGAGAGAGAGAGAGTTCTCTCTATAACCATCATTGATAAGAGTTTGAGCAAGAGCTTCACGAGTTTCGTCCCAACGATCTAAAGGGAATCAAGCTTCCAAATCACTTCAGGAAGCTTCACGAGGATCCAAGGAAACTTCATAACTCGTTGAATCAACTCCTATACCTCTGGACAGATGCGTTCCATTCTCGAGCTCAAGCTCAGTCATTAATGGAAACTTCCATTTCTGATCATGTTTTTGCATTCCGTTTGGTTTAATAGCCTCCTAGGACATCATTGAGCCTAGCTACCTATTTGATTACGTTGATTTTGGCTATATCACCATGGCCAACCTTCACATACCTTTAAACTTGTCATGAGCACGGGAGCTAATCCTAGTAACCTACAAGTCAATCAAGAACCTAGGTAAGTCTCTTAGACCTCATATGAGTGTGCTCCATGATTTCTAGTTTTGGTTATGCTCTGGTTTGCACTAATGGATCTATCATGGTCGAGCTAGTTCGAGCTTGCTTAGTCTAGATTGACCGGTTACATCTAGCTAGGATTTAGGGATGTTAATCTAGGGGTTATGATCATTTAGGCAAGCTATGGATCGGCCAGATCAATGAAGTTTTCATCGTTGGATGTCACTAGGAAGCTCCTCGTCGTTTGTCCTTCATCTTCTCCGATGAGGAGTTGACCAAGTCAACCACCGTTGACTTGGTCAATGCTAATGTGGTGCCACGTGGCATGCCATATGTGACGCCGCATCAGCAAAGACAGTTATAACGGTTCTCAATATATATATATATATATATAATTTAATAATAAAAAATTAGATCGGATAGTGGGGGTGAGCGTCCTAATTTGGCTTTTTTTTAGATAAAAAGATTTTTTGACTTATAAAACCATTTTCAAAATAAAAAGAATAATAAAAATGATTAGATGATGGTGGTGCCACCACGCATCCTAATCTATTTTCTTTTGAAAATAAAAATGAATTTTCACCTTTTTTAAATAAATTTTCTAAAATCAAAAAAACAAATTTTCGAATTATAAAACAAATTTCAGAATAAAAAAGAAAATTATGATCAAAGGGTCAAGAATTAGTCTACCTGTATGATCCTAGCAATAGGAGCTAGTATGTAGATCGAACGGTCGAGAGTTAGTCTCCCTGTTCGATCTCAGTCGTTAGTTTTGGTAATTTGATCGTACAGTCTAGATTTAGTCTTAGTTTAATCCCAATAGTAGGATTTAGTTGTTTGATTTGAGGGTGGTGATATGAGGCCGTAGGATTAGTAATGAGAATAAAAATCCACATAAAATCTAAAAAAAATTGGAAAAATTAGAAAATAAATAACAAAACCAAAATTGTGTCGTTTTGAACCCTAGTTGTATCCGTGTGGGTTTGGGCTGGGTCCCTCGAGTTTGTGGGCTGGTCAACTTGACCCTGTCCAAAAAATCAAATAAAAAATTTTAAAAATAAATAAAAATCAGAAAATAATAGAAAAATCCAAAAAAAGGAAAAATTCATATACAAATTCTAAAAAATTCAGAAAATTCCAGAAAATCCCTAAAAATCATGAAAAATGGGAAATGACCACATTCAACTGATTTGACCCATTTTCATTGATTTTGATTTTGGAGAATCCAAAAATGACCAATTTGCCCCTCTGAACAATTTTAATTACTAATTGTTTCTGATAGGATAGTCACTCCCATTTTGTATGAACCCTTTAGACATTAGGGTTTTACCTCATCCCAAAGCCATTTGCATGAAATTCGTAGATTAGAAAATCACTTAACTTCAGTACCAAAATGGCGTCGATCGAAAAGTCTGCGTAACTAAGTCCCCAAACTCATTTTTCTGGTTTTCATATAATCAAACAATCTCTCCCAATAGCACGGTAGGGTTCCCATCTACCCTCTAAAAAAGATTGGTGGCGACTCCAATGGCATGCACACTATATCACATGTCACCCGACCATACTAAAGTCGATCTTGTTTAAAATTCATCTTTGACGCGATTTGGTATAAGCTTGGAAGGGTTCACACCTCGATCTCCCTTCCTATTGAGCGGACGAGATCCATGGCAATCCATTAACCTCTAAAGATTTTTAAGCAGGTTGCGACAGTATGTTAATGGTTCTAGAAAATTAAAGGTAACCTCTTTAAACAACCAAAGAAGGGACTTGCGTTATGGGATAACCATCTTAGATAGCCATTAGTGTATACTATAGACTCATCATGGTATGAGAGCTAGCTTTATATAAGTTGGGCTAAGATTATAACTCTATGTCTTATAATGCGTTAGTACTAAGAGGAATATCCATTCACTCATGTCTAAACATACAGAAAAAACACTACTTCTATATGTATCGATGCCACTATTACCCTAGATTCTCCTATTCCTTTTTGTAAATCGAGTTCCTCCAAGATCGATGATCTTTCTAAGGTTTTTTTTTTTATCTCAGTGAAAATTAGAAGATCTCCAATACTCATCTCCCTCTTGTAAATCCATGTTTTGTCTTTGCTAGGCCCACTTATTTTTAACCCAACCATTAAAGAATGTACCCACCACACCCCAAAGGACTTCATGGAATACATTCGATCAATCCACTTTAACCAACACCATTTCCCAACTACTTAGGCTCCATTTATTTCATGAAAAATAACTTTTCAAAAATATTTTTTTTGAATTTTCTGGTGTTTGGGTTGGAAAAATAAATTATCTAGGAAAAATGCTTTCCGCCCATGAAAAAAAAATTCAAAAGTGAGGAAAATATTTTTCTCATTTTGAGAAGAAGAAAACATTTCCCCTAATCATTTTTCACATTTCCTTTTTTTATAATTTTTTTTACTTTTTATTATTTATTATAAAAATTCAAAAAATATTTTATTTTTTTTATATTTTCTTATTTATTTTTTTTCCCTCCTTCTTCCTACTTCCTTCGCTAGATTCCTTCTTCCTCCACCTATTGCACCTTGGACCTTGGTGACGACGCCACTCGGCAAGGTTGGTGAGGCCAAGCCTACCTTTTGGCGAGTCGCCGGCTGTCGCCGTGGCCGATGACCAACTAAGAAGAAATTAAAGAAGGAAGGAAAAAAAATAATTTTTTTAAGAAAGTAATAAACATTAAAATAATAAAAAAAAATAAAAATATAATTTAAAAATTCGAATTATTTAATGATTTAATTTAGTTTAGGAAAAATCAATTCCTTGACAAACAACGAAAATCGTTTTTTAGTCCATTTTTAAGTCTTAGTCAAACACCAAAAATATGATCATTTTTTTGGAAAATGACTTTTCAAAAAATATTTTTCGAAAATATCACATTTTTCGCGAAATAAACGAAATCTAATGAATACTTTGTCAATCTATAGGTTCCTCCTGAATTTCTTCGTAAATGGCCACAAGGATATACGCAACTTTCATGGTTGGAAAGGTCTCTCGGTAATAGCCCATATGACGCTACTTGATACTCGACTCTTCGACTCCCAACACGTGTATATTCGAGGAGTCTCTCAATGACTACAATTGCGTTCGTCAAAACTTCCACAATTTATAAATACAGACTTTGTAACTTGATTGTGGCTCTTCCAGGAGAGGAGGAGGGGGTCTTTGCTTTAGTGATAACAACTTTGTGAATCCACGTTGATAAGGCAGATTCTCTCAGCACAATAGCTAAGTTTATTAAATCTACTAGGAATAAAGACGAAGACAAACAACTATTATGTCTTTCTAAACAATCTTTGAAACAAAAATAAGATTTTCCATTTCT
>JAGVVM010004501.1:0-34260 GCA_019149425.1 Psidium friedrichsthalianum
GAGGGTGATAGTCGAGAGGGTCCAAAGAGAGAGAGAGTGTGTGTTCTGAGAGTTCTTTCACCAAAAATGAGAGAGAAGAGAGAAATTTGGCCTTTTCTAGTGGGTAGGTGGCCTTTGCGCATGGTTGCCAAGCGTCCTTCATGCGCAACTCTACATGCCTTTGGCTACCAAGTGGCAAATCCACTAAATGCTCCAATTTTCACATAATTGAGCTCTAATTAGACCTAAATTAAATAGAGTAAGTCCTCGTTCATCCGATAATGAATTTTTGTGTCATTTTTTTTAAATCCCAAAATATAATTTTCTAGACAGTCGTCACCAATAATACCCCATTCATGTTTGTAAATCGGATTGGCGAAACTCAAGTCATTAAACTAGATTTGCGAGGGTCACGTTGCTACAACCAGCAAGGCCTGCGCGAGGGTTGCCAACATCCAGTGCGCTTGCCAACTGAAATAAGAAAAAAATAAATGAGAAAAAAAGAGAAAAAGAAAAAAGAAATGACGAAAATGCCATTGGTCATGCTCTTCTTTAAAACCTAGAGGGTACTTTAGGTCCCTATGTGAAATAATGTCCACTTTAGGTTTTTATTTGGAAAAATGAGAATACTTCAGCACTTTATTTGGAAATTTTCCTCATTTTAATGAGACGAAATAAGTCTAACAAAAATTTTCAACAAATGTTTTGCTTAGATTTATATACGTGACTAATACAATATAAATTTAGGCATTGATTCCCTAAAAAATTCTTTAATTTTAGGTCAACTCTCAATTTTGCTCTAATTTTTTATCCAAAAAAAATCATCAACTTTCACTTTAGTCTCATACGCGCAGACAGATTTGAGATTAAAGTGAAAGTTAAGGATTTTCTTTTAGACAGAAAAAATCGAGAAAGAATTGGGATTGAATCTAAAAAGTTGGGTCTTTTTTTTTTGGAATTAGCCTTATAATTTTATGGATTTTCATGTCCTTTTTATACCTAAAATGTGTTTAAGACAAAAAAAAAAAACAACCAGCTTAATTAGGCTTAAACTAGGGTAAGCAAGCATGTCAAATTGAGTTTTTTTTTTTTTTTCGGTCGAATCCAAATTGAATGATTGGCCAGTCTGATTTTCACTTGAAAAAGGACAAAAAAGACACGTTGGACACATGCAATTCATGGTCGCAGACGTTCTCTTTTAGAATTCAATAGTCTGCGCCATCTCGGGAGCGACGACTGGTCGTCTCCTTGCGCCACCATATCATTCGTCGTCTTCCACGCCAACAGCCACAGAGAGAGAGAGAGAGAGCTCGTTGGCGATTTCGCGATCTCTGAAGATTCAAATCACGCCTCGCGTCGCTCTCTCGCTCGCTTGTGCTGAGGAGGAAGGAGACGAAGCGGCGGCGGCGGCATCTTCGGAAGAAGCTTCAGCTTCAGCTTCGAGCGCCAACATGAGCACCATTGAAGACGCCGAGGAAGATAGGGACCTGAGGAAGCCGTTCCTCCATACGGGAGCTGGTACAAGATGCAGGGGATGGGGTCGAGTCAGTCCAGCGTCACCGCATCGGCGCAGATCCTCCGCGACGGATCCGTCTCCGTCCTCCTCTGCGTCCTGATCGTCGCTCTAGGCCCTATTCAGTTCGGGTTCAGCGTAAGCCCGAATCTTCGTAACGCGTTTTTCGTCTGTCTGCCTGCCTGCCTGCCTAAGTGAATTTGGTGATTTAGTAAGTCTTGTGCTGTTTCCGACTTTCAGTGTGGATATTCGTCTCCTACGGAGGAGGACATAATCAGCGACCTAGGCCTTTCGCTCTCGCAGGTTCGACTTGCTCCAGGATCCAGAATGTGATCTTTCTGTTTTGGTTTTGAATCTGCTTTTGATAGTTAACTGATGCAATTTCTTTTTGATTGTGGAATGACGCTGGATTTAGTTTTCGATATTTGGCTCGTTGGTGAATGTGGGAGCTATGATTGGG
This sequence comes from Psidium friedrichsthalianum, assembly GCA_019149425.1. Taxonomy (NCBI): domain Eukaryota; kingdom Viridiplantae; phylum Streptophyta; class Magnoliopsida; order Myrtales; family Myrtaceae; genus Psidium; species Psidium friedrichsthalianum. Next base: position 1,953 of record JAGVVM010004501.1, read on the forward strand.
GCAATCACGAGCGGCCAGATTGCTGAGTACATCGGTCGGAAAGGGGTATGCCACTCATTCCAATCAGCTGCCATTTTCATAGCGTTTCTTGTTTCTGTCGTAGTCAATTGTAAGCATTTCAGCGTAGCTTTTGGTTCTTTTTGGCCTTTTTCTCTTCTGCTGAAACTTTAATTAGATAATGTGACTCATTTTTGGAAATTTTCTGCACTAAAAAGCCAATATCGTGAAAAATACATAAGATGCTCGGTTGTGAGTAATTTACGTTTTTAATATGATGGAGCTTTTGGAGTCATTCGATTGCTTTTCGTGTAGAAAGCTATAAGTAGAGGTTGAGAAGTTGGGGTCCACTGGCTTTTGGCTTTTCAGCATGAGGCTCTAAACCTTCACTGGGTTTCTATTGCTTGTTGTGGGTGAAGCTGCCGTTGTAATTCACCACTTAAAAACAAATTGCTGCATATGGTGGATGAAAAAACGGAATCTAACAAGATATCATCGTGCTGGAACTCTATTGCTGATTTCTTGCTTTGCTGGGCTGACCTGTTCCTCCTAAATGTCCAAAACAAACATCACTATGATTGCTCTTTTTTTTTTTTTTTTTTTTTGCATTGTGTGATCTTGTGTGGACACTGTCAATTCCTAACCATGTATAACTGCAGTCTCTGATGATTGCTGCGGTCCCTAATATTTTAGGATGGCTGGCAATATCATTTGCTAAGGTGAGTGATCTTTATGGGTAGATAATTCATGAAACTCAGTGAACCACAGCAGCATCCTTATGTACTACTGGCTGCTTCTGTAGGATTCCTCATTCTTATACATGGGAAGGTTGTTGACGGGATTTTGTGTGGGTGTAATTTCTTATACGGTAATCTTTCATAAACATGTGTCCATTAAAACCCTTTGCACTTGCACTTGGCTGCAGTGTGACAAATCTCAATTATGGCCATTATTGTGATATATAGGTGCCGGTATATATAGCTGAGATATCACCTCAGAACATGAGAGGAAGCCTGGGATCTGTAAATCAGGTCATATGCCTACCGCTTAAACTTGTCTGCTTCATGTGATACCTTTTCATTTAATAATTTTGATGTAGTTCTAACAAAATCATGGGAAATGTTTCATTTCCTTTTCTTTTAGTAGCTCTCAATCACAGTGGGACTATTGTTGGCTTACTTTTTTGGACTATTTCTCAACTGGAGGATCCTTGCTATCTTGGGTAAGTCCGTGAAGAGAGAATCTGTTATTGAAAGAGAAACATATGATGCTGGATGTACTTAACTTCTGACACACTTACAAGATTCCCACCATGAAAAAGCCTTTTTTTTTTTTGGTGACAACAGAAAAAGCTTTTGGACAGCCCACATTAATTTTTATTAATTAATTTCAATCTTAACTCTCGCCAATATATACTGAACAAAAGGCCAATTTGCATGCGAATGGTGGTGTTTCTTTAATAAGGTCATTGGCCAAGTACGCTGATCAGTTTTCTGATGCCGTTAATTTGGTGCTCAGCCTACTCATTTCTGGTTATCTTCTTTGAAATTGGTTTCGAACATCTTTTGCAGGGGCTCTTCCATGTATAATATTGATTCCTGGCTTATTTTTCATCCCAGAGTCTCCTCGATGGTTGGTATGAAATCTGATGTGGTCTTTTCTGTATTATACGACATCCTTATTAACTTCCTGCTATCATTTCTTCATTCACTGCTTCCTCATGTTTCTCTTCTGCTTTATGTTCTTTGGAATGGAGAACGTTGCAGGCCAAAATGGGTTTGACAGAGGACTTTGAAGCCTCTTTGCAGGTCCTACGGGGATATGATACTGATATTTCCCTTGAAGTTAATGAAATCAAGGTATTGAAAATCTTTTCCAACTTGAATGGCGTGATCTGACAGATGTGTCATTCATGCAATTCTTTGAACCTTTTCTACTGCAAAAGAACTTAAGATAATTAGCCAACAATAATTGATCTACATATGTTTAAATTCCTCTCTTTTTGACGTAGTATCGATTATAATGAGTTACAAACTTCACATAGAGATCTGTTGCATCAAACAAGCAAAAGAACAACGATCAGGTTTGCAGAGCTCAAGCGGAAAAGATATTGGTTTCCATTAATGGTAAATGTTTCAATTGAATCTACCTTGAATTTCATTATCTCATACCTTGACAACTTGTCTTTTCTTGTGTCAAATATATGTGTTGCAGGTAGGTATCGGACTTCTTGTGCTTAATCAACTCAGTGGCATCAATGGTGTTTTATTCTATGCCACCACAATATTCGAAAGTGCAGGTGGCGATCGATTGTGTTTGCATTGCAGCCTATATTCATTTAAATAGAGCGAAGAAGGGTTTTATTCGAACCTGCAACTTTAAATCTTTCTCCTTCTTCAATGTTATTGTCAAGGACCTAGCCAAAATCTATTAATTATGCTCTTCTCCCCAGAAAAATTCATTTGTCTTCTAATTGAGGATGCTGATGTCACATTATATTAGGTTTATATAAACAGATTAGTAATTGAATGTTTTCTTTTCTATTTAAATAAACTCGAATAGAGGACTATCAAGAGTTGCAAAACAATTGATTGATATTATTACCAATAGTTCAACCAATTAGCCTGTTTCATTTTCTAGAAGCCTGCAAAAAAACAAGAAATTTCTTTTAGATTCTGCTTTCGTCAGGATGAGCAAAGGCATACTGATACTTGCTGCTGTTCTGATAGCATCTGTTGACTGATACAACCCTAGATAGCTTCTCTTGGTTGATTAGGGTTTTCATTAATGTTTATTAATTTTGAATAGGGATTTCTTCAAGTAATGTGGCAAGTGTTGGAGTTGGTGTTATCCAGGTAATTTGGCGATTCTTTTGGTGACCTCCTGCAGCGGTTAAACAGTTCAAAACACTTTTGACCTAATTTGAGGTATAAGGACCTTTCATGCTGTAGGTTCTTGCCACTGGGGTTACCACTTGGCTCCTGGATAAAGCAGGCCGAAGGCTGCTTCTAATAGTGCGTATGACTAATTTCTCACTAAAGTTGAGATTCACTAAAACACGCTCAAATCGGGTATTTAAATCGTTTTTGCAGATATCCTCATCTGGAATGACTTTGAGCCTTCTTTTTGTGGCTGTAGCATTCTATATAGAGGTCAGTAATGCTGTTAGTGCAACCCTTTCTTTTCTGATGCAATATCTGCTTTTCTGAGGCATTGTTTCCATATTCCAGAGTTCTGCTTCAGAAGACTCTAAATTATACAGCATAATGGGAATATTGACCCTGGTTGGGCTTGTGGTATGTCCTTTTTATACTCACTGTTTGTTCTATTCATGTGCTTAATAAGTTTAAGGGTATGTTTTGAGCATTATTTATATCCAGGCTTTTGTTGTTTCCTTCTCTCTGGGAGTGGGAGCTATTCCGTGGCTTATCATGTCTGAGGTAAGCACAATTCACTTATTTTTCACTAAATCCAAGAATAGAGAATTCTCCTTCGGGTTTCAGAATTTACTGATTTTTCCCAAAGGTTCTGTCAACATCATGACCAACTTAACGAACTGGCAGTCTGACAAATCGATAGAACTTGATGGGCTCAAGTCATTTTTTACCTTGCATAAATCCATAGTCACAATGAATTAATAACACAGAACATGTCCTGGCATCTCTTGATTCATGTATATTAACTCAAATATTTATTCTTTCTACACTGTCAGATTCTTCCGGTGAATATAAAGGGCCTTGCCGGCAGTATAGCCGTGTTGGCAAACTGGACAACGTCATGGGCAGTAACAATGACCGCAAACTATCTGTTGGATTGGAGCACTGGAGGTTCTCTCTCCCTCTCTCCCTCTCCCCTGCAACACGCTCTCTCGTGCTTAGCACTAATTGCTGACTGGCATGGCAATTTTCTACAGGTACCTTCACAATCTACGCTGTCGTGGCTGCTTGCACTGTTGTCTTTGTGGCAATCTTCGTGCCAGAAACTAAGGGAAGAACTCTGGAAGAGATTCAGTCGTCGTTCAGATGATTCTTTTGCTCCTGTTGTCACATTGATTTTGGATGTTCAATAACACTTGCCGAGAGAGAGAGAGAGAGAGAGAGAGAGAGAGAGAGAGCTCACAATTATTCATTGACCTTCTCCTCAACAGAGGGTTGGATGTGTTTGTCAAGTTTTGGAACTTCATTTACTTAGCGAAGTCGCCAAAAATGGACCTAGCTATGCAATATGAGCATACAAATCATTGACAAGATCAAAAGTGTCGGCGGAGTTAGCAAGTGGTTGATGATATTTGAGATAACGGAGCCAAAAGGGCTCGTCTTCTTGCTTCCTTCTGCAATGAAATTTGACGGATGATGGGAGTTTTTTCATGCTCTTGTTGATTGGGAAACCACTGGCGTACTGCAATGCACACAATTCTCCTCCATGGCAAACACGAAGCTCGCATGGCAACTACCTTATAAGGATTGCAACCTCTTCCATATTTTGGATTGTATGACAACAAAGCGAACTCTAGATAAGCAAACCTCTACTCCAGAAACTAGCCTCGCTAATCTTCATGCCATATCAAAGTTCAGCCAAATTCGATTAAAAAAAAATTGAATACCAATTTCCAAAATTTATTCCAATTACATGATTTGAAATGTTTGACTTCGTGAGATTTGAGTTTTCTAATCATCTAGATTAATTATATTTTATCACGGCGAACGAATTTGACACCAGGTTTATAGCCCTCCCTCCACTTGTGCTAGCCGAATTGCGTGCTAAATCATTCTCGTTGCTCCTCCCTATTTCTTTTTATCCATGAAAACTCACTTGGCGTGGGAATGAGAATTGCTAGTTTGTTCTTGTGATGAAGCTATGCAGATCAAGTTGGACGTACATTCGCTAATCTTGATTTTCTTGTGTTCTTGCACGTAGGATTCAAAACTTGCTTATCGAGGTCGATGACTTGGGAAAGTGAATTTTGCTGAGATATGGTCTTTCTGGTACATTATCAAAAAAGGGATGGGGACCTTCTTCGTTCTATGCTTACTTGTTCTTGTTTGCGCTTTCTTGGTGCTTGATACACTTGCATTTTGTCTACATGTTTGCATTTGACGAGCATGACCAAATAGAAAGTTGGGAAACCATGTTTTTGAAGGATTTTTTCAGTGTATTAAGTGCATGTAAAGCTCTTTTAAGATTTCAAATCAATGAATTTAGATCATGAAATGGTCTAGAGTTCACATACTCTTAAATTAATGCCCAAAATTGAAATAATTACCGGTGTGTTTTGAACATCAAATGTATGCTCATTTCTAACCACAACTGCTTTTTTTATTATTAAGGTAAGTAGCAATTAGTTGCAACCGAGACAAATTAAGTGCAATTAATGTGTGGAATATTTGCTCATGTGATTTAGCGATGGTGCAAAAATTGAGTTAACAAAAAGTCGGAGGAAAAAGTCATGCTTGATCAAAGTTGAGCCAATTCTATAAAAAATAATTAATAATAATAAATGCTACTTTTCAAAATTTATTTCAATTAGATGATTTGAAATGCTTGGCCTTGTGAGAATTATAGTTTTATAATCATCTAAATTAATCATATTCGATCACAGCAAACGAATTTAACACTGGGTTTGTGGCTCTACCTCCACCTGTGCTAGCCGGATGACATGTTAAACATATCCACTTGCTCCCTATTTCTTTGTATCTATGAAAACTTACTTGATAAGGGAGTGAGGATTGCTAGTTTTTTCATGTGATAAGCCATGGAGATCATGTTGGACGTACATGCGCTAATCTTGTGTGTGTGTGTGTTCGTGTATGCAGGATTCAAAACCTGCTTATCATGGGTCGGGGAAAGTGAATTTTGTTGAGCTATGATCTTTTGGCACATTATCAGAAGCTATGATTGGATGTGAAGCTTATTTATTATATGCTTACAGGTTTCGTGTTTGCGCTTTCTTGGCGCTTGATACACTTGGATTTTGTCTATATAATACTTAAATACCACTTTCGAAAATTATTCCAATCAGAAAATTCGAAATGCTTAACCTCGTGAGATTTTATTTTTCTAATCATCTAGATTTATTATATGCTATCGGGGCAAACGAATTTGACACCAGCCTTGCGGCCCTCTCTCCATCTGTTCTAGCTGAATCGCATGCTAAATCATTCCCCTTGGTCCCTATTTCTTTGTATCCATGAAAAATCACTTGATGATGCAGTGAGAATTGCTAGTTTTTTCATGTGATGAACCTACGGAGATCGTAGGGTTCTTCTAAGCCTACCTATCGAGATTGATGGGTTGGGAAAGTGAATCTTATTGAGATACGGTCTATTTGGCACATTATCAGAAGTTACGATTGGATTTGAAGCTTCTTTTTTTATGCTTATTGCGCTTTCTTGGTACTTGATACATTTGGATTATGTTAAAAATAAAAAAGTTAGTACCATGAAAAATCCTAAACTGATACACATATGATAAATTTATTCCAAATTATTTTTTGACCATAAAAACCCCAAACTGGTACACCTATGACAATTTACTCTAATTATTTTTTTGACCAACCAAAATCTTAAACTGGTATATCTGTGATAAATTTACCCTAAATTAATTTTTTTTATCATGAAAAACCCCAAACTATTATGCTTGTGACAATTTACCATTCGTTAAATGGGTTAAGACCACGAAAAATTCCAATTGATACACCTGTGATAAACAGAGGGTAAAAATCCCAAATGGTTGTATACTCGTGAACTGTCATGTGCCATCCAATTCAGCAATTTGATGTTAATTTAACAAAAAATAAATGGAGGGTAAATTTGCCATAAGTGTATTAGTTTGGAGTAAATTTATCATAATTTTACTAGTATGAAATTTTTTGTTATAAAAAAATAGTTTATGGTAAATTGTTCACAGGTGTATCAGTTTGGGATTTTCCGTAGTATCAACCCAAAATAAAATTGCTATGTTTGACCAATAATGAATTTGACTCCAAATCTTTTTCTAGGCAATAATGTGTAGAATATTTTCTTACGTGGTTTACCATTGTGCAAAGATCGAGTTAATGAAACATCAGAGGAAAAAGCCATGCCTGATCAAAGTTTAGCCAAATAAAATGAAAAAACATAAATACCACTTTTGAAAACTCATTCCCATTAGATTGATTTTCTAATTACCTTAATTAATTATATTATATCACGGCGAATGATTTGACACCAAGCATAGGGCGCTCTCTTCATCTTGTGCTCGCATGCTAAATGATTTTCCTTGCTCCCTTTTTCTTTTTATTCATGAAAACTCACTTGGTGAGGGGGTGAGAATTGCTAGTTTTTTCATCTGATCACGTAGATTCAAAACTTGTTACCGAGATTGATGGGTTGGGATAAATTTTGTTGAGATACTATCTTTCTGGCACCTGCAATTTCTTGGTGCTTGATGCACTTGGATTTGTCTACATAAAATTGCCATGTTTGACATCATCAACATCAACATCATCTTTGTTCCAAAATAGTTAGGGTCGGCGGTTGATGAACCCGAAGCGAAAAGTATAAAATATACTAAAATAAAAACAAAGACATTAATACCACAAATAATAATAATATAATAATAATAATAATTATAATAATAATATATTATTATTATTATTATTATTATTATTATTATTAATTAATTAATTAATTAATTAATTAATTAATAACGATTAAACATGGCAATCTGAAACATAGGAAATCCTCCCATCTACAATGCGAATAGTTTTTCTCTACTCCATCCTAAGACATACCATACGCAAATCTATTTCTCATTCCATAAATTTTGTTTTACTACATTTCCCCAAGTAAGTTTCGGCCAACCTCTTCCTCTCTTCATGTCATGTTCGCAGTAACAAACTTCTGTTCTTATCGAGGCATCTAGTAGTCTACGGAAAATATGTCCAAACCATCTCAATCTATGTTCTCTCATCTTCTCTTCCACCGGTACTATTTCAATTTTTCGTGAAATATCGTCATTTCTTATATTATACATCCTTGCATGACACACATATACACCTTAACATCTTCATTTTCGCTACCCCAATTTATATTCATGTTACTTCTGTGCTGCCAACATTCAATTCGTATAGCATTGCAGGTCCTATTCTGTTCTATAAAATTTTCCTTTTAGCCTAAGAGGAATTTTGCGATCACACAAAAATCCGAATGCATTGCGCCATTACTCCAACCTGCTTTGATTCTATGGCTAACATCCTCATTAATCTCTTTCCATCTTTTGCAAAATTGATCCTAAATATCTAAAAGCATCTTTCTTAGGTACCTTTTGTCCAAGCATATCTACGGATTCTTGATCTCCTTCTCTTATCGTGGCGAACTTATACTTCATGTATTTCATCTTACTCCGACTTAACGTAAATCCTTTAGACTCTAACGTGTTTCTTCATAATTCTAATTTAGCACTAAACACACAGCCCTAGTCTCATCAATAAGTACAATATCATTTGCAAAAGCATACATCACATCTCATATTGGATATTTTTTGTTAACTCATCAATAACTAGTGCAAAAAGATAAGACTTAAATCGAACCTTGGTGTAAACTTACTATGATTGAAAATAACTTGATGTATCATTATAAGCCTTCACACATGTAGTAATATCATCATACATATCCTTTATTGCTTCTACATACTTTAAGGGTAGTTTTTTCTTCTCAAGAACCCACCATAAAACTTTTCTTAAGACCCTATCATACGTCTTCTCGAGATCAATAAACACCATATGTAGGTCCTTTTTCTTTTCTTAATATCTCTCCATCAACTGTCGTATTAAGAATATAGCCCCATAGTAGACTTTCTTGGATAAATCCAAATTGATTTATAGAGACCTTAGTTTCTATTCTTAAATGATACTTAATAACTCTTCCCAGAATTTCATGTATGACTCATAAGCTTAATGCTTCTATAGTTGCAACAGTTTTGGATATCCCCTTTATTCTTGTAGATAGCACAATCATATTCTTTCTCCATTCATCAGACATCTTATTAGTTTGAAGAATCTTGTTAAACAATTTAGTCAACCAACTTATTGCCACATTCCCTAAGTATCGCCACACTTCAATAGGGACATCATCTGGTCCCAAGGTTTTACTAGTCTTCATCTTTTTTAATGATTTCTTAACTTCTTGCGCTCTAATTCTACGCACAAGCCTTCTGTTTCAATTGTCAGAGGTGTCCACCAAATCCACCTCACAGCTCTCCTTATTAAAAAGCTTGTTAAAATAATTTATCCACCTTTCATTCACTTCTGCATTTTCTTATTAATAGTTTTTGATTTTCATCCTTGATACATATAACTATGATCAAGCTTTACTTTTCCTGTCATTTATCTTTGTAAGCCTATAAATATCTTTTTCTCCCTCTTTGCTCCTAAGTTTTTTGTACATATTAGCAAAGTCTTGCCTCTAACCTCTCACACAGCTTTCTTGATATTTTTTCGCGCCAATCTAAAATTTTACAAATTCTCTTCATTATGACACTTATGCAAACATCTGAAACACTCATTCTATTTAATTGCCTCTTGCACCTCTTCATTCCACCACTAAATTTCTTTTATTTGATGTCTATATCATTTACTTCACCTAACATCCATGTTGCCACTCTCTATATGTAGTTAGACATCTCGCTCCACATCCTATTTACTTCTTCCTCTAGTTGTCACGGTCTTTCTTGAAGCACAATTTCTTTAAAAACCGGTCTGTTTGACCAATAATGAATTTGACTCTAAATCTATTTCTACACAATGATATAATGTTGCGGGATCCCACTCCACCTGCTCTCTTTACTCTTGGTATTAGATATTTTAAGAAAGGTTATCTATCTATTTAGCTGCTGTTATACTAGACAATGTGTTGGAGCATAACCTTACTGGTGTCAATCATTTGTTTTCCTTTCCTTGGCTCTTGAACTTTGTTTGCCATAATCATCTGTGATTTTCATTATGCCTGCTATTCTACAGAAAGACTAGCCATGGTCTTCAGTCCATGTTTTTGCATTTGATGGGCATGACCAAATAGAAAGTTTGTGAAACCATGTTTTTTGAACTATTTTTCGGTGTATTAAGTGCATAAAAGCTCTTTTAAGATTTCAAATAAATGAATTTAGACCTTTTCAGTGTATTAAGTGTGCGTAAGCTCTCTAAAATTTCAAATAAATGAATTTAGATCATGAAATGGTCTAGAGTTCAAATACACTCAAATTAATCCCCAAAATTGAAATAATTACCAGTATGTTTTGAACCAATGCTTTCACTGCTATGTGAATTCTCATTTGTAACTGCAACTGCTTTTTTATTATTAAGGTAAGTGGCAATTAGTTGTTTACCTAGATAAATTAAGTGCAATTAATGTGTATAATATTTGCTCATGTGGTTCACCATTGGTGCAAAAATCGAGCTAATGAAACATCGGAGGAAAAAGTCATGCCTATCAAAGTTCAGCCAAATTCGATTAAAAAAAACTAAATAATACTTTTCAAATTTTATCCAATGTAATGATTTGAAATGCTTGATCTTGGGGGTTTAGAGTTTTCTAATCATCGAAGTTAATTATATTCGATCACGGCACAACGAATTTGACACCCAGGCCTGCCGCTCTCTCCTCCACCTGCGCTAGCTATCAATCTCCATACATTGCGAGCACACGCCAATGGATGTCGCGCAACAATTTGCTTCCCATGGAGCAGATAGATGTCATCGAGCAAGAGAGGCATAGAAATTTTAGTTTGCGCTCGGGTGCGCCCTACTAGATCTCCAGTGAACTGGTCCTAGATAATCTAATTATGTCATGTTTAGGGTGATCGTTTTTCCCGTCTGGTCTGGTTCATTTTCCCTTATGACAAGAAACTAGACCAGTGGAACCCAGTTCCCACTTTTTCGGAACTAGATCGAACGACGGTCTGAGTAATCGGACGCCAACCGGATCGATCGTTCCCAATCTGGCTGGTTCCCGGGCGGTTCCATTAAGTTAGAAACAACGCCCAAAAAAGGAGCTATACTCGTACACACAATTTCAACTAAAAAAACCTCGATGCCACACATTATATAAATGGAGCATTTTTATGCATATAATTACCATAGCCAGAGGAGAATGAGGGAGAAATTTTTGGGGGTGTCTTGCAAGTTCTGGAGGGTGAGTGCGTTACCACCATGAGGCTCCCATAATAAGTTGTTTCATCGAGAGAAACTGGGAGTTTGTCCACGCTGTGACTCATACATTGACAATGCCAAGTAGGGAAAAGGGAAGAAGAAAGAAAAATCATAAACTTATATTAGGGATTACTTTTATTATAAAAAAAAAAATAACTGGTCCGATCCGATCCTGGGCCCGTAGAACTAGGAACCGGACTGTCCAGCCACCAGTTCCAATTTCAAGAACCACGAACCGGACTGCCACCTCTAGAACCGGGAACCGGACCATCGGTCCCGGTTTAGTTCAGGTGGTCCCAGTTCAATCAGTTTGATTTGCTCACCCCTAGTCATGTTGATGCTAATCATCGCAATCGGTTGGAGCTGGGTGCGCCTAATTAAAGTGAATGTTTAATCGGAGCATCCAAGAGCTGGTCCTTCCGTATGGCCCCTCTCACCAACACCATACGGTCTTCCCAATTTCAACGTTTGGGATATTTTTATTCGGTATGATTTCTCCATGGGTTTTGCAGATTTGTGTCTGCAATGTGGCTTAAAAGCTCTCCAAACCAGATAGTTCCCATCCATGGCAACACCGTCGTAATTGGACATCTCCAATAGATAGTAGTATTTTCTCTATAGAAAATTATTGGGATAAATGCAGTGAAAACCCTAAAACTTATCACAAAATAGCGATTGAGTCTTAAAACTTTCAAAAAAACGTGCTGAGAAGAAGCAATACTCTAGTAACCTATCATAGCACTCCTAGGTAAAATTGCTTCCTATATATTTTATATTGTTCCGCAGGATGTAAAGATTGATACATAGAATAACTTTTTATGGGATTGATATCTCCTTGACCCGCGTTTTCACCATGAACAAATGAGTTCAAAAGGGTTTGATTCAAGACTAAGTCCAAATGCAAAACTACGAAGTAGACACGTATACAGGAGAGTATTAACAATTTTCTCGTAATGCTTGTTTACTTGCTATCAGTATGATCTGTAGCCATTAAAAACCATGAACTTCATGGCATGAAGTGGTTTTAAGGAGATTAAAGATATTTTCATAAAAATTAGTAATAACTATTAGGGATGTTATTTAATATTTCTTTATAATTAGGGACATTACGGATATTATTTCCTTATTACATTAGATTATTTCCTTTCTTATGTATATTGTTCAAGCATAAATAACATTCTCTTGTAAAAAGAGAAGATCCTAAAATATTTGCATTTTAGACTGGCCAACGATGATTGAATACGCTGAACCTTTCCATTTCATTGTCAAAGGGAAAACCCTGCAGCTTTTAATGAGTGCAACGACAAATTTTCAAAAGAAACCCTTTTTGTCTTCTCACCGGCGGGGAACGTTTCACAGAAAATAAAATAGAACAGAAGATTCGTGGATGAATCAGGGAGATGGGTGTTGTGATGATGGGCAAAGAGGTGGGTGCTATGATGAGGGAGATGGGCAGATTGATGTGGGAGAAGGGCAAAGCAAAGAGGTGGGTGTTGTGACGTGGGGGACGGGCAAAGAAAATCCAAGAAGAGTGATCCACTCCATCAGAGTTGGTTTTGCTATAACATTGGCTTCATCGCTGTGCCTGTTGCAAAAGGTGTCACCTTTTCAAGGGATTGGCCAAAATGCCATGTGGGCTGTCATAACTGTTGTTATTCTCCTAGAATTCATGGCAGGTAACTTCAACCTTAGCAGAAAGACAGAGAAAATGAAGAGGAGATGATCACTGCTGATATGGGCATTCACTCTTTTTCACGAACACGTGTAGGGCTTTTGCTGTTTAATGTTCTTCCTTTTCATCGTGCTCTTTTGCCTTCGGTTGAGGAGAATGTGCTGCTCTAAGCAGCTGAGACACCAAGATCAGAAAGATGAATACATCTGGGACAGATCGTGGAAATTAAATTCTTAACTAGTTATATACGACGCATTGAATCACTCGACTTATTGTTCGCACGACAGGAGCAACACTACGTAAAGGGCTGAACAGGGTTGTCGGGACGGTGTTAGGGACATTGTTCGTGCTCTTAGTCGAGCATCTTAGCCCACACCGGCCTATACCCAGGGCGGTGTTCGTGGGATGGACAGTTTTTGTCATTGGTGAGTTCTAAGTATCAGTACTATGCAATGCTTCTCTTTCTTCTCACTCAGCAGGGTTGCTACATTGTGAATGTCACAGGAGCTGCAGCTACCTACATGAGGTTCATTCCCATTATAAAGAAGAAATATGATTATGGGTCCTGGTATTCATTTTGACCTTCAGTATGATACTAGTGCCCAACTAAGATGTCGACAATTCAACCAGCATGGTGCAAGACCGCTTATACACTATCGCAATTGGTTGTGGAATATGTCTTTTCTTGAGTCTGCTCATCCTTCCAACCTGGTCAGGTGATGACCTCCATAAATCCACAATAGCCAAGCTTGAAGGACTAGCTCAATCTGTAGAAGGTATGATATGAATCTTTTGGTCTTGGCTAGCTTTCCTGCGAATTGGTTCAATTCAACTGAAGTGGGTTCCTCACAGCCTGTGTCGGGGAGTACTTTGGCGTTGCTCGGACGAAAGAAATCCAAGATGAATTGCCAAAGGATTCCATCTACCAGAACTGCATCAAAATATTGGATTACAAGTACCCTGATGAAACTATGGTAATACTCACTTGGTTTTGTGACTCTCAATTTGGAAAACGAGAAACCAATATTTGACTGTACTTGTTGCAATTTTGCAGGCATTATATGCAAGTAGGGAGCCGAGATACCGAGGGAACTGCTACAAATCTCCGTGGCAGCAGTATGTGAAGTTCGGAGTTGCTCTACACCGATTTGGTTACACGGTTGTGGCTTTACATGGTTGTTTGCACACCGAAATCAAGGTATTGAAAATCAGTTCCCATTGGAGCTATCACCAATACGACAATTGTTTTCTGAAGTAGGTGTAGCTATGACATTCACAACCGCAAGTTTGTATCCTCTAGAAGCAATGGTCAATACCCCAAAAATTTAGATATTTTCTGAAAGAGTTTGGTAAATCAGGGCTATGGATGTTCATTTATACCATGCAACGCTTGCATATCAGATTAGAGTAAAGAATTTCAACTTTCATATTAGATTGTCAAGTGTAGATTATTTGACAGAAATTCTGCCAAATTGTTACCTATCATGGACGTGTCATTTTTGCCATTAACAAGATCGGAGACTAAACTCAAATTGTTAATCTATCTCTTCTCTGGGAACCTACTGCATATCTTCTTTTCTTTGACTGGAGCGCACTTCTAGATACCAATGGTAATTCCCTTCCCTAACTATTGGATCTGATTATGTTTCTTCCTTGACAATAAGTTCGCGTATGCAATGTAATGTTGCTAGTCTCCACCATCTATACGTGCTCTCTTCAAGGACCAGTGTCCCCGTTTAGCTGGAGAGGCATCAAAAGTGTTGGTGGAACGATTTACACCCCTATGGTGCCCAATGAATGATCATGAGTGCCGCACGGTTCCAAATGTTTAAGGGTTGAAATGATATTAGTCTGCATTGTCTATGGACCATACCATAACTTGAGTCATTAGATAGGGGGTTTCGAAGAGTTTTCTAATGATTTGAGAATGAAGTTTCGGGGAGTCACGATAATATTTTTAAGCGATGCAATTGAATAACTAAATTTATGTATTGTACCACTTGTTTCATAATGAACTCTTGCTCTCCCTGTAATTTACATCTCATCATCCAAATCACGCAGATCTTCTGTTTACTTTATTTCTTGTGTTGTAATTTAATGTGCGGAAGCTCTAACCATATCTTACAAATATATGTTAATGCGAGAGCACCAGAAAAATTAAATGAGGAACATTAAAAGGACACCGTCGATGTACGTGTTCAAATGTTGAAACCTACATTTATGGGAGAACTAGCCACAAATAATCCATTAATAATCGAAGAATCAATTTTACAAATTGCTCATAGTCTCGAGTATTTTCTAAACCTAGATTAAATTCAAATCTCAAGTGTTTACAATAATAAACAACTCAAAAGGAAGTTAAAACTCACGACACAAATCCATGGGTATCCGTCACGGCCAAGAGAGACAAAAAGAAGACTCACCGTTCGGCCTTGAAGAAAGGAGTTACAGTGACCTTCACTATTCATGCGGCTTCCATTTTTGCCCAAGAAACCTCTTCATTATGGCTTCTTCCGGTCATCTCCAGGAAGCTTTCCAGGACCTCAACACTGCACTACAGTCCCAACCACTTATTCTTTCAGACTCAACGAACAGAAAGGACTCCAGAATCACTCTTATGACGAGCTTCAAAGCCAATTCTTCTCCATTGTGCGAATTAAAAACCGCAAGACCTCCTGAACAAGTGCATGGCGCTCAGAAGGACTTAAGGCCACAGAGGAGTAAACTTGTTATAGCTAGCCTCGAGTTCTCTGAGGCACTTCCTCTCACTGCATTTGCTTCTTTGCTAGTAGAGGCCGTGGCTAGGCTTGATCATGTTATTGAGGAAGCCAAAAACCTGGGGAAGATAGCTCGGTTCAAGGAGTATAAAGCGGGTGACGACATTGTTGTGACACTTGAAAGAACAAAATCGGACTTCGTTGAGAATCATTTTCCTCCATCGGGAACAGTATGGCGGAGATTTTACCTTTTAAGTTGAGTGCCCTCTGAGGGTCTGATGCTATTTTCTTCGTCTTGTAACACCTTTTAGGCATATTGTCTTCTCAACAGGGGCTCTAATAGACCAACATATATAGAGATTCACCTCATCCTGAAATATTTTGAAAGGTCAGAACCTTACTCTCTTTTTGATGAGCCAGGTTTGTCTCACTTATAATGATAGTATCAGAAACACTCTTCTTAATATCCATCCATGAACTTAAACTGCTTTTTATTTGACTTGCGTCAGTGTCTCTCCTGTTTCTGACATGGTGTTATGTATCCCGAGGTCCATCGGCGATCTGCCAGATGAAGTATCATTCAGAAACATCAATAGTCAAAAGAATTACAGGAATCGACCCTAATCCTTCCACTAGTCTTCATTGCATTTTCTAAGCGGTGGAGCATTTTACAGGTATCGACCCTAATCCTTCCACTAGTCTTCATTGCATTGTCTAAGCAGTGGAGCATTTTCTTAAAGTAACCGTGATGTGGACATCGAACACATCGAACACATCGAGCCTTATCGGGGAGGAGGTGCTAGGGACCCGTTGTCCTATCCTCTTGGTCCGATCACTCGAGCGAGGGCAAAGCAATTCAAGCAAGCTGTTAGCGTCATGGTTTGTGATCTTTGGAGTGGACGCGATCTCGCGCCGAGACTTGAAGAATCGTGGGCTTCCTGGTGCAACGTGATCCTTCACAGTAGCGGTAACCAAGTTGTTGACTTGAATTAATGACTGGGCAGGCAAATTCCAAGTGAGCTCAAATATGAGCGGTTGCACGGAAACGGATTGCTAAACGCAACTCACTGCTACGCCGTATCTAACGACGTGTTATTTGGTGTTTTGGAATTGTTTAGGCTTGTTTAGGCATTTCTTTGTTTTTTTTTAGGCAATTTCCGTTTTCCGTGATTTCCTGGTTATTTTCCTTTTCCTAAGGTTAGCCCATATTTGTAATTTTCCTTTCCTAAGGTTAGCATCATATATAATGGTGCTTAAGGATTCAAGAGACTCACATCATTATTATTTTTAAGAAAGAGAGGTTTTTCCATCCCTTGAGTTCTTTGAGTACTTGACCTAAATCAAGGCTTCCTTGTGGCGGTCGATTCGACTTATCGAGCAAGATAGCAAATTTCTTGTTCGTGGCGTCTATAGCGTTGGTTGGTTGACACAGGTTCGTCAACAGGTCACGTTCATACCAAGGTTACCAATCACAGGTTCGATTGGGGGTCGAGGTTCGCAACTCGCACATTTCGGATCTTCGTAAAACGATCAATCCGCATCAAGATCACATCAAACCGTATCAGTTGAGACCCAACAGCTTGCAGGGTTGATCTCTGTTAAGTAGGGATTCAAATCTTCCTTGACAATTAAGTGTTGATAGACGTGCTTGAAGGCTCACTGCAAACTTTTAGTCTCACAATCTCCATTATTCGAACAGTTTGCATCCATCCATTTTTGTCTTTTTGGTTTCCACGGTAACGCTGGTCGTCTGAGATAGCTCGGTCCTAGTTTTTACGATACGGCACAGTGCAAATGGCCCCTGTCATGAATGTTAAATCACATGGAATACCTCAGGCTCCATTCTGTAGGAAACCAAATAGACCTATTATTGCTCCTTGCTTCTAGGATAGTGGATATGCATATGTATATTTATTAGTCTATAGATTGTCAAACAACAGCACCGCCGCCGCCGACATCTATAGTATTTGATCCTGAGAAATTACCTGAAAGTTTTGTGAGGAAGAATCGAGCTGGAGAACACTCCCGAATCCGACATGATTACAAGAATTTGAATTTGTGGATGGGGCCGGAACGAAGGGACCATCCATTCCCGTTTTCCCAATTATTATCCAAATGATGAGGGACACGAACTCTTGCCGGTTTAATGAAGGTCGTTTTGTATTTCTGCTACGTATGGGGCAAAAAAGCGTATGCTCTACTAGGAGTGATCGGTTCCCAATTTAGTCCGGTTCTCCTCAAGAATCGAGAACCGGACTGGTGGTTCCGGTTCCCAATTTGTTGAAATCGGAAATCGGACCGGACCCCACTGACAAATGGATCAGATCGAACCGGATCGGACCGAAAAAAAATATAGCCCAAGTTACTCTCAAATTGTTGAAATCATCAACGTTATAGAATTTCAACATCTGCATAAATTGACTTTCCAATAAGAAACGAACCTAAAGAAGAGGCTCGAGGAGCCGAAAGAGATTGATAGACCAAATTGAGAAAAAAAAATTAAAAAGGACTGGACCCCTCTAGAACCAAGAACTGGACCACTGGTCCCAGTATGCTTCGGGCGGTCCCGATCAGGTCAACCCAATCTGCTCACCTGTATGCTCTAAACACTTTTCTCGCCATCATTAATGCACGAATCCCATCCATGTCTTACACTCTCTAAATTCGCAAAGTTTCACGATAGCAATTTGAAAATTGCTCGTCTTGGTTGTCTTGAAAAAGCACCTTATATGGTGTCCACGATAATATGACGACGCAAATCTAATAGAGCAATTTGTCCTTGGTGCATATTTAGAAGACGCGATAAATAAGATTACCTGATTGGACGAAAGATATTCTATCTGGCATTTCATGCTAAATGAATAAGGTAAATATTCGAAATAATAATATATTATTATTTCATTTTAATCATCGAGATTGAAGAAGTCAATATATATATATATAATATATATATATATATATATATATATATCATTTTCATTCAAATTGGGCTTTTAGCCCACCCTCAATCCTTGGACATTGTTGGGCTTCCGAATAAGATTTCATTTGGGCCCAATTCGTCTTCCTCTCCTTCCTCCCTCCTCCCGCCAATGCGTCGCTGTGCCTGTTAAACCCTAACGCCGGCTAAAACCCCTCCGCTTCGTTCTTAGCTTCCAGCAAATTCAGTAGTAATCTTTTCGGGTGAAGTTGGAAGCTCGAGGAGCCGAAAAAGCGAAAATGGAGGTTGATTCTTCGACCGACCCAATCGACTTGAAGGTCAAGGAGTTGCTGAAGGAGGTGGAGGTCGAGTACTCGCCTTCGTTCACCAAGCTCGTCGACGACGCGGTGTCAGCCATCAAAGACGCCATCGGCAAGATTCCCGATGACTTGCAGGTTCGACTTGTTTTCTGACTGTAAAGTCCACACCTTTTGTTTGGTTGTGGCAAAAGGAGAATGAATTGGAACCCGGCACTGAATTGTAGCTTAAGATGCCGACGTCCAAACTTTTTGTAGCTCTTCGTTTTCGGACCTTAGCGGAAATTCAACTGCTCAGGCGGGTTTTTCGATTTCTTGCATGGCCTGATTCTTGACGACGGCCAAGTGTTTCGCTTGTATGACTTACTGTATAAAGATAATCAGAGAAAAGTAAATGCGTCAGTAAATTTTGGTTTTTGACTTCGGCCGTGTGGTCATTAGTATTGCCGGAACTTGAGCAGGTCACAGCGGACTTGGCTCCGGCTTTTGTGAGAGACGTTGGGGCAGATAAAGTCGAGTTCAAGTTCAAGAAGCCAACATCCATTGACATTGGGGGTAGCTATGCTACACGTTGCGTTGCAAAGCCTGATGTGAATATAGACCTTTTCATTGGGTTGCCAAAGGTACTTCTCTAGGTGATTTTCTCAATTCCTTTTTTGTTTGTTGGAGTAGGGTGTGGGCCAATTGGGAGCATGTGTTAAATGTTGGGATTGTTTTGGACAATTGTTGCTGGACATCCCAATTATGATTCAATGGAATCTCTTGTTGCCTCTACTTCTATGTGGATAGGGTGATGTCCTTGGTAAAATCCTGTACAGGTTAGGGCTGACAGTTTCACTTGTATGCATCACTTAGGCAATGGCATAAAAGAGAACAAGTCTGTTACATAGAGACAAGAAATAATCTAAAGGTCGTGCCTCTCATTCGTAGTTGGTGAAGTGCTCGCCCATGCATACAAAAAACAAGGTGTCATTAATAAGCTACGGTGTTTGATCTTATGCACTTGTGTATCTGGTTTTGATGTTTTCTTTTAGGGAAGACGCAAGTTATGAATATTAATCTCATTGAGCTTTAGCCTTTGTCTATTTTTGATGATGGCTTCAGATCTTTTTGTGTAACTTTTCTGGTCATTCTTGTCTATGATTTGAACCTTTTATCTACAGGAGTGTTTCCATGAGAAAGACTATCTGGATCATCGGTACTTTGCCAAACGATGCTTATACCTCTGCACAATAAAAAAGTATTTGAAGTTCTCTACATCAGTCGGGAAGATTGAGTGGTCCTTCCTGCAAAATGAGGCTCGAAAACCCGTGTTAATAGTCCATCCAGGTTGGATTTCCTTTTCTGCATCAGCTTTATTTGCACTTTTCAAACGGAGCCTTATCAGTAGTTTGTTGTTTTACTTTAGAGACACGTGTTGAATTGTCAATTCCATCTTTTTGTGTCTTAGCTGCAAAGCCTGTTGAAGTTCCTGGATTATTTGTTCGAATAATTCCGACCGCCAAATCCTTATTCAATATTTCAAAGCTGAACTTGAACCGCAGCAACATCCGTGCTCTAAATCAAGGTTGTTTTTTGCCTTAAGCGCAGATTCTGTATTGTATCGTAATGTGTTTACTGAAACTGACATGTTACTTTCTTCTTTGAAGGTACTGCTCAAGCCACACCGACATACAATACTAGTATTTTGGAGGACATGTCTATGGAGAATAATGTAGAGATACTGAACAAAACACTTGTTGGATGTAAGGAATTAAGGGAGGCAGTAATTTTGCTCAAAGTATGACTCTAGAAAATTTGTTGATTTAATGTTCTTGAATAATTTACTGGTGGATGAAATAATGCATAATGCTTCCATCCACAGGTCTGGGCCCGGCAGAGGAGTTCCTTGTACACTCACGACTGTTTAAATGGATTTCTAATCTCTGTCATCATGTCATACCTTGTGAGCGCTGGCAAGGTTAACAATTCACTGAAAGCAATGCAGATATTCCGCATTACACTTGACTTCATTGGTATGTTGGTATTGCTCTCTTCCCACAAATTGTCTGTTCTTAACGTATTGTGCGGTAATCAAGCTTCTGGCTAGCTTGGGAACGAGCGTTTCTTTGAGTTGTTTGTCAAATCTGTTTCCGAGATGTAGCCATTATCAAGAAGATAAAGTGGTAACTTAGTAGATTTTTAGAGCCAAGGGCAAATGTAGTCAAATACATTGTAGAATATCTTATAGAGCACCTTCAACTTTGTGTAATGAAAATGTACCCCAAGGACGCACTCTTACTCTTCACGACAGCGTCGAAATCATAGAAAATTAACTAAGGTCAGGTGCCTGAAGCTATCCAGGTGTCTACTACGAATCTCAGGGTAAAAAGAGGAGTGACAAGGATGGGATGATTCTTCCATTTGTAAAGTGGAGGTCCGTATATCGCGAGTGGCTCAACCACAAAGCCATCACACAGCGGCTTTCTTCCCTATCCTTAAACAGCTTTGGACCTCAATGGATAACTTGTACTGCCCGCCTAAAAACGTGAATACAACCCATCTGTGCAATCACCTGAGATGAAAACTTGAACTTGTTCTTGGCGGAAAAGCAAATCTCCAGATTTGGTAAATTCTTGGTGGTAGGGAGTATCATATGTTGAAAGGTTTGAGGGATATAGTTTGTGCGAGTCAATAACATTTTTTTTTTTTTGGGTTTAACTGTTAGCCAATCTAGGGGGATCTAACTTAAAAATAAATCACAGCTGTTTTTTTCCTAAATTGATGGTTTTTGGTTTTGTTATGTTAACCCACTTTATTTTTATTATTTTCCTTTTATTTTTTTTTTTTTTTCCCCTATATGAGGCCCATTTATTAGGATCATGCGGGGAGTTGTTGGTTTCCACACGGCGTAGATTGGATATACTCGTTTTTGGGTTATTGAATGGGCTCGCCCAAGATAAAATTTGTTCCTGGGTTGGTAAGTGCGAGCGGGAGAGAGGTAGAGTTGCCTTAGATGTAGGGTAAAAATGGGACAGATGGTTGAGTAATTCCACTTAATTTCTTCTTCTTCTTAAACTTCCAACAGTCGCTCTTGCTAAGTTTCTTTTTTCTTTAACTTTTTCTGACAAGACAAGAATAGGCAACAAAACTTTGCAGAAACAAAAAATGTGCAAGTTGACCTTTTCCTTTCCACAGCGTGAGTTGTTTTGCTTTTCTCGCTTCTCTCTTTTCTTCTGCTATCCTTCTTTCCCTTCCTTCTTCTTCCTCTTTCCCTTCTTCTTCTCCTTCTCTTCTTTTCTTGCTGTTTTTTCTTCCTTCTCCTCTCTTTTTTTTCTTTTCTTTGCGTAGATTTGCCTCTCTTTTCCTCTCCTTGTCAGTGTAACCGGCATTCATTGTCAAATGACACACACTCTTGGCCGGAGAGGTCTTGCAGCCACTTCAAAATTCTACTCGGAAAATCGTTGTTGAACCTCTGTGTGTCACTTTTTCTTTCTCCCCCTTTCTCAAGGAGAGGACAGGAAATGGTTTCATCCCTACCGCCGACATAGCGGAGTTGTAATATGTATGATGGTTCTTGGATTTCCCACCTCCTTACCCCTTTTTCTTTTTTTTAAGTTTTGTAAGTCGGCGAGGACGGCTCTCTCAATCTAATTTTCGCAACATTCCTATTACCACACGCGACCTCTTGCGAATTTGCACAACCTCTGCCGGGGGGGGCTCAATCCCTCCGAATGCCGCCTCCAACCGCTCACATTCGAAGTATTCCATCGGGTCTACTACAATTAAAACAAAACCATTTTCATTTTTAGCAACTAACAAAAAAAAATAAAAACAAAAAAATATAATTTTAATAAAAATAAATAAAACAATAAACAAAAAAAAAAAAAAACATAAAAAACAAAAAAACATTAAAAAAAAAAAAAAACAAAATAAAAAAAAAATCTAAAAAAATAAAAACAAAATGAACAAAAAATAAAAAAACAAAAAAATCAAACAAGATATAAAAAATATAAATGAATGATATAAAATAAAAATGACCCTAAAAAAACAAAAATAACTAAAAAAATATAATAAAAACAAAAAAACAAAAATAAAAAAAACAAAAAAAAAAACAAATAAAACAAAACAAAATTACAAAATGTACAGAAATCTTTTCTTGGCTCCGCTGCATCTTTCGTTTTCTTTCTGCCCCGTTTCCTTCTCCTCTTTTTCCTTTCTTTCCTTTTTTTCTTGGATGAGGCAGGGGGGGGGAGAAGGTTGGATTGTCCAGGGTCTTGCCCTTACTAGTTAATATAATTAAATGGTGGGCCTCTGTTTTACTGCAAAGACAGCTTCATAACTCTCGTGGCCCCTCATCTGCTATTGCGGACTCTCCTCTGCCTCCCCTTTCTATCTCTTTTGAGGTGTCCCCACTTTGCCCTATATTGCCCTTTGCTAAAAACTTCTGCACGGACCTCTTTATCTGCACTAACCTGGCTATAAGACGTCCCGAGAAACATCACCAGGACAAACGACATATCAGACGTTTGCCTCCAACTTTTAACTCCCACTTTTTTTTTTTTTATTTCCCCTCACCCCCCTCCTCATTATCCAAGACGATGTACCACTAACACCAGAGGTGGGTGGTTCAAATTTTCTCTTCCCTTTTTTATTTATTATTTTGTGAGTGTTATATATGTTTGTCCTCTTTTATTTTTTTATCTTTTATTATTAATTTAGCGGTTTTTTTTTTTTTTTTTTCTCCATCGACGTTTGTGTCCATGTATTTCATTATTCTGCTTGTGTCCTCAAAAGTTTTTCTTTTCTTGTCTTGTCTCCAATTTTCAATTTCCTTAGTCTTCTCTCAACATCGCTCACTCCTAGTTACCTACTTATCATTTGTTTTATTAACTGGTGTCTCTACTACTTAATTTGCGCACAGGAAGGAGGTTCTGCCTATTCAACGGGGCCTAAACCTCTTCCACTCTTCTCCTTCTGAATAATTTTCTTTTTTTCTTGTTGTTGTTTATTTTTTTTTGGCTCGCTCATGTAGGTTGCATCTTGTTTCCCAAACCTCACGTCACATAATATTTCCTTGGTGGTGTTTGGGGATGCCCTAGCCCGTACAATTATCTATAAAACCCTACACTATGTAACATAATACACATAAGTCTATTTCCCGCTTAGGTGTTCGGTCAACCATCCGCGAGATTTCAGGTAATAGGGGACTATCTCAAGATCCTGAATCTGCATTTTTTTTTTCCTCCTTTTATTCCGTCCTCTTTTTTTCTTTCTCTATTTTTTTTTCTCACACCCTCAGGTAGTTATAAATGATTATGCAAAAAATAATAGAATCCTGGCTCAGTTTAACTAGTGCGCGGCGCATTGCCCAATTTTTAATTTTTTTAGTTGATTACTATGTTCTGCAATCAGCTCGTAATTTTGTTTTTTATATTATATTTTTTTTTTTTAAAATATAAAAAAGATTGTGAGATAAAATAAACAATAAATAATAAATCAAAGTATTTTTGGAAGGTTGGGGAAAACGTAGCTGTTTTTCTTCCCCGCATATCACAAATAGAATGAAATCAAGTAAGCAGACTAGCATGACATCAATGTGCGATTCGCCCCCTTCGCTCCTTTCCTCCGCTTCCCCGTCTCTCCCCTTACCGGCCTATCGCTCATCCCATGTTTCCTTTGAGGTTTTCTTAGTGACAAAAAAAATCAAAAAAAAACAAAAAAATCCCTAAAAAACATCACCAAAGAAGTATTGTCTTTGTCTATATTACTCAATTTCTTTTCCCGTTGTGTGCATGTCCCGTCATCGCACTTGCCCTTACATCTCACATTTCTTTGTCTCAATCATCTTCGACTCTCAATTTGGTCATTTTTGGTGCGGATCACTCTACTATCAGAAATCTTTCTTCCTCGATTCCGATGATCTACAATCCTCTACTTTACTGTATTCTTTTGTCCTCTCACGTCTCCATCATCCCTCCTTTCTTTTGTCTCCCATCTCTTAACTATTCTCTGTCGTCACCGTCCTTCTTCACTCCTATCTTTTCACTTGCCTTGATGAATCCCATCGTTGCTCCACCTGCTCCCACCTACGTTGACTCACATCAATCACAACACTCTTAATCTTTTCATTCAAAAATGCTCATAAACTTACTATTTTTACAATCTAATTTTCATTTCTCTAGTGCTCGTCGATTCCACCTACACACAAAAAATCACATCCTCAGGTCAAAAAAATCTCCTCCGACCATCACTCACAAATCCTTCAGGCGGCGGACAGATCTCCTCTCATCCCTCAACTCTCTCCCAACACTCACTGCGATTCCAACTCAATCATTCTCCTCACCAAAATCCCCTTTCTTGTCTCTTTTTCTTGTCTCACTCCTCACGCTCTCAATTCAGAATCATATTCTTCCTCAAACAGCTCCTATCACACATCCATCGCTCACCACCCTCAGCGTTTCTTGTTCCAGCATCCATCCACTCACGTCTGCTGCGGGGGGGGGGTCCCTTCGCAATCCACTCCACTCTGTCACTGTAGGTCACTACTGCACGTCTCCTATCACTACCCTTTCCCCTCTATTTGTTTTCTCTCATCATCTCAACTCAGCCACTCAAATCAGGCAAAAATCAGACTCGCTCAACTCCAACATCAAGTTTTCTCTTGTCTCCACCCTTTCTTGTCTGCTTACACGTCACGCCTCACCCCAACCCATCATCGCAATCCAATCAGGCTTCGCCTCACCAAATCACTCGGATCACAATCAACAGTTCAGTCTCATCATCTTTGTCTCACCTCTACTCACTCATCACTTCTCATCTCATCACTAAGCATTCAACTCACACATCTCAACTCATTCTCCCTATCAACCAGTCAACGACCACTCATGTCTCACACCTATCATCACACACACTCACCACCTTCCATCAATGGTTCTTTCTGTCTCATCAAACTCCATCAGAGCTTCCTCAATCAAACATCCAAACAAGACAGTCTCCAACTCTCTGTGCCGACTCACCCCCACATCTCATCTCAAACTCTGTTCTCCTCCTATAATATCTCAACAATCAATCTAAATACTCATCTCCCACAACTGTCTCATCATCTCATCTCAAGACACTCAAACCGTTTCT
Source organism: Psidium friedrichsthalianum (assembly GCA_019149425.1). Classification (NCBI taxonomy): domain Eukaryota; kingdom Viridiplantae; phylum Streptophyta; class Magnoliopsida; order Myrtales; family Myrtaceae; genus Psidium; species Psidium friedrichsthalianum. Next base: position 27,871 of record JAGVVM010004501.1, read on the forward strand.
TCCGTTTCATCTCAACTTTCTCATCAATCACACCCTCACTTTGTCTCAACAATCTCTCAATCATCTCATCATCTCACTCCCACACCGTTTCATTTTTTTGTCTTGTCCTTCACTTTCGTTGTTCTCTACTAAGTCCTCATGGCTCTCACAACCTCATCATTGTCTCCATCCTGCATCCATCATTCAATCCACCCATTTTCTCTTTTTTTTTTTCATTTTCAAATCCTCAACTCAAGTCTCCTTTCTCCTCCTAATGTGTTCTCTTCATATGTCTCATTTATCATGTCTCCCACTCGATTCCTTTTCTATCAACTGCTGTTTCGTGGCTCTCATTCAAACTTTGTCTCACAGGAGAAACACCCCTTGATAAAATTCTTCATACACTTACAAGCGCTCATCAACTCTATCGAAGTCGCCACTCAGCAGTACAGTGCTCCTACAGCAATAGAATTATCACAGTCCTCCTTTTATTTCTCAGCATCATATTCCTCTCGATCATGTTTGGTCTCCAACCACTCACTACATCTCCTTCTTGTCAATTCAGCTATCTACTATTCTATCATCATTTTTTCAATAATATCAATCACCCCTCCCACATCCTGTGGTTGTTTGTGAAACCATTTTTTTTGACGTTTTTTTTTTTTTTTTCTTTTTTTCTTATCTATTTTTTTCGGATCTGTTTTTTTTTTTTTTCTTCGCAGTCCGACAGACCCGCTAGCGAGCAGGACCAGCCCACTGAGCGCGCAACAGCAGAGAACAGCACAAACACCTTTTAGAACCAACAGGCATTAAGATAGACTGAAAACGAAGACGCCTTAGGCACTTAGCGTAAGGAGCGTACCAACGAGTAGCAAAGACAACACAAAGGCAACCGAAGCCAGAAAGCCGCAAAGATCACATCCAAATGTTACGATCGACACGGTACTAGACCATTGCCGCACGGCAGATATCACGGAGACCGAAGCAACTACTACTGCCATCACCCTCATCTTTTGGGTTTTTTCTATTCTAGTATTTTTGTTGTTTTTTTTTTTTTTTTTTTTACTAACGAACCAGCTTCAAGAGCATCCCACGCACCCTTTTTGGGTCTTGGCAATCACCAAATTACGTTTAATTAGTCCCCCCACCGAAGTGTGTTGTTTGGTTTCAGCTCTTTTTGTTCTGGGCTCCAGCCGTCTCTCCACGGGGGCATCAGCGTCACCTCACAGGCTCAGCCCGCAATCAATCAATCAACTCCAAGCAGCACAATCGCCAGATTCATCGTCCAAAAAGCGCTCCCCCTTCACTCTCACACTAGCACAAGGCAAGGCCCCTGCCACGCAGAACCCTACGTATTAGTCGTATGAGGTAGTGGCTCAGCTCAGCGTCCACTCGAGACTCTCACAAATCAAATCAGCCGCTATTCAGGCGTCAGCACTAGGACACCTGGCCTCAAGCGGGCGTAAGACTCCGACAGTACACGCACCTCAGTACGCTGGTTGAAGGTCGCCATAGACAATCCTCAGAGACCCGCAACGCGCATCTAAACTACTTACAAATGAGCTCTTCATCAAATGTGTACTCGTTTATCGAAGATGCAGAGAATTCGTAGATAATAGTCGAAGACAAACCGTAACTCAGCATCCTGCCTATATCGATCTACCTTGTCCACACCAACAATCGTCATTGACATCTCGTAGTCATCGCAAATCTCTAACGAGCCAGCAGCAGCCTCCCAAGTTCCACAGCAAACATACTTCCTCCAATGCACTCAGCAGGCAGCTCACCGTCTATGCCTCTGCTGCACGTAGTCATGGGTCCTCCAGGACAATAAGTTCAAAGGCAAAGCGATACCCCAGGGTCCTCAGATGCTCCCCAGAGCTTGTTCTTGGCCTCAACACGGCACGACCAAGCCTCACAACCTCATGTTCTTTTTTTTATTTTTGCTTTTTTCATTTTTTTCCTTTTTTTCGGTTCTTCAAGTTACTTGATTCATTTTTTTTTACTCTCTATCCTGCTGGTCCTCCACTCATTTGTATTTCTTTTATTTTTTTTCTTCCCCGTCTTGTTTTTCTTCTTTTATTTGTTTCATTTCTTACTACTGATTTTGCATACTTCTTTTTCTCAATTTCCTCTTCTCGAGGCAAAAGGCAAGCCCTTCAGCACTCAAGTGACAAAGGGACAAGGGGCCAGGCACAAATCGAGGGAGACAGATCAGACCTCCAATCAAATCGATACAAGTCTCCTTTGCGGGCGCTAAAACCTATAGACGCGGCGACTCACAAACACTCCGTCTGTTCTTTTTCGGTGTCTCCATTCCCTCTTTGTCTGCCACTCTCCCTCCATTTCTCTTGTCTCCTACCACATCACACACTCTCTCAACTCATCCACTCATAATTTTAGGTCAAACATGATCTTTCTGCCCATACAGGTTTTTAGTAGACTTATGATGAAGTAAGGCCTAGTACCATCTCCTCCATCCCTCACTGTTTAGCGCCTCCCTTAAGCCCTTTTCTTTTACATATTATCACCTACAGTAGCGCCTCTTTTTTTTTTTTTTTTTTTTTACCCCACCCCAACATTTTTTTTTTTTTTTGTGTTTTTTTTTTTTTTTTATTTTTTATTTTTTTCCCTTTTTTTTTTGACTTTTTTTTTTTTTTTTTTTTTCTCTTTTTGGGGGGGTTTTGTTTCCTTTTTTTTGCCTGCACCCCTGCATAGACAAGCTGTTAGAGAGGAGCGCATCACAGGACTAAATGCTCTCTTTTGGCTGAATTGCTATGGGTCTATTTTATTGAGCAATAGGCTCCTATCCAGGCATCGGAAGATGAGGGCTGCTTTTTGTTGTGTTGTGGGGACCACCTTTAAAGTGGAAACATGAGAGAAGTGTAGTAAGATGGGTGGCTTTGAGGAGATCTTTATGACCAGGTTGACTTTTTTTTTTTGACTTTTCCTTCTTCGTCCCTTCTTTCTGTCGCTAGCTGTAAGGATGATCTTTATGCTTAAGGTAAAGCAATAATGGGTGCTTATTTTATTACAAACCTTTCTCTTCGCCTGAAGTCTCCTACTATAAGCGTATGGGCCTACAATTTTGGTGTTTTTTTTTGCATTAGAAAAAATATTTGTTGGTGCTAGAATGAACCTTCCTTCATAGATCAGATTTAATGGATGCCACAAATCGTGGTGGGCTTCTGTTTTTTTTTTTTTTTTGTATGGGGAGGGTTTGTGTTTTTTGTGGCTTTGTGGCTTTTTTGTGTATGGTGATGGGGGGCTTTTTTAGGCTTTTTTTTGCTTTTTGTTTTTTTTTTTTTGAATAAAATGAAGAGTGAAGAGTGGATATATGTGATGCTGTTTTTTTTGTTTGTGATGGAATATATAACACAGTAAAATGAGAAAAAAAACGCCTTGTCTGTGTAGTGTTAGAGAGGCTATTATTATCTTTTATTCCAAAGTAGGAGGGGCATGGAACTTTTCACATGTTTAAATCCCTCTTCTCTGCTACATATAAGTTCCCTTATGGCCTCTTTTCCATAATGTTCTACATTTTCAATCGATTAAGCCGATAGAGGGGCAAAAAGGAGGTAAAAACTTTGGCGCGACAAGACCAAAAAACCCAAGCAAGAAACAAAACAGCAAAGGAAGGACAGAGCGAGAGAAAAGCGGAAGAAGGGGAAGGAATAACGGGGCCGGACTTAAGCTAATAGGGCGTGGGGGAGCTTTTTTTTTTTTTTTTTTTTTTTTTTTTTTTGTTTTGGGTGTCTGGTTGAGTTTTGGGTCGTCTTGGAACAAGGCAGGCTATGAGTATGCTTAACTTTTTTTTAGCTATTGATGACAAGCTCCTTGCTGTAAAGAAAGTCATGTCGTTGGCTCCAGGGGGCAGGAGGCGGGCTAGGCTAGGGGTGCCAAACGCAACCTTTAGACACTTAAATACTCGATAAATTTGGGAGTTTTATAGAAAAAACAAAAATAAGAAGTCTTAGAAAGGACACCTTTCTATTCTTTTTTGTTTTTGCGCATGAGTATTTAGCGCAGATGCAGCACAAAACACAAATAACTTGGGAAAAGGATAAGAATGTAAACCTGCGGTTTCTGATGAAAGTTGATCGAGTCGTCATGCTGTTATTTTTCGGTTCGCGCTTTGGAAGCTTGATGTTAAGAGTCTTTCGTTTAGTGTAGCGAATTTCTTTCTTTATTTCATATTTCTGCTTTTTTTTCATTTTTTTTGTTTTTCCATTTCTTATTTTCCACATATATGGAGGCAGTGCGATCATCAGTTATGTGGGTCCTTTGGGCCATGTTCGTATTATCTCATCAATTTTGTGAGATTTTTTTGTTGGGTTTGGTTGGGGGCCAGTCAATTATGTCCTTGGCTTGGGATGAATAATTCCTCTCATGTGATCCTAAAATCTAAGATCCGGGGGCAATTGGTCATCTAATGGTACCATCCGAATCTTTAGTATTGGGAGGCATTACTTACTCTTGAGCACAGTCAGGTGAGGCAAGGGAGGCGAAAAGCTGTCTTTACCCCTACACTACTGAAGCAAATTCCCTAAATCCTGCGTAAACCAGAGCTGATAATTTAATGTTCTTTAAGAAAAAAAAATAAAAAGCTTTTTTTTCCATACTATAACTAACTATCGATGAATTGCTTTTCCAGTTGGCTTGGGCTAAAACTTAAGTGTTGTGGCAAATTATGCAAGTATAGTTCTATTGGTTCTACTATACGTTTAGTTCTAAGTCTAGCCTTCTATTCTAAACTTCTTATGCCATCCATATATTTGTTTTGCCCCCATTTAATGCATTCAAACAAACGCACTGTGCATCAGGGGTTCGGAAGTAGTCGGATGGCGCATAAGCAGCAAGGCAGGGCAGCAGCAGCCCCCCCCACCCACATGCGCCACCTGGCAACTGCACGGCTACCACCCACCCTCGCCCCCCCCCCCGCAGGAGGCACGGCGATTGAAGAGCACTAGTCAAGCAAGCAAGCAAATAGGCAACAGGCAGCAAAAAGGCGACACTAGGCACGAGCAGTAGCAACGCGCCGCAAAGCATACCGCCCCCAACCCCCCCCTTCAATGCGGCACGGCCAGCCCCATCCACCCGGGCACTCCCCCGCCCCCCGCCCCTTCCCCCAAGGGCACGACAGCATCGCGCCCCGATGAGGTCTAGCCGCGCGTCAGTTGACCCCGCCCCCGCTCCACCCGCTTTGGGTTGGGGTGGGTGGGTGGGGGGGTTGGGGAGGGTTGGTGGGTGTGGGTGGGGGGCGTTGTGGGGGGGGGGGGGGGGGGTGGTTGTGTGGGGGGGGGGGGGGGGGTGGGGAGGCATGTTCCATTTCCGACAAATATCTACTCGTACTAATATCTACTTCTACCTATATCTACTAATATCTACTACTAGCTACTGTAGCTGTAGTAGAACATGACTTTTATGCCTGCGCGGGTCTAAGAGACATAGTAAAGTTAAGCTATTAAATAAAAAGCAAATATTCAATTTAATAGATTGGGAACTACAAGGCTAATAAAGGCCGGCAGCGCGATAATTAGGTTGCTCTGAAGTATAGCTCGTAGCGTAGTGTAACTTAGTCTCTATTGCTCAAGGGCAGCAGTCTATAGCGTAATTGATGGGGCTAGCGGAGCGCTAGTTATTATCTTCACGGCTTCTGAAGATTGAGAATTCAGGGCGAGCAGTTGATATTGGAAACAACAGGCATAGAGAAAATTGGTATATAGTGGCTCGTTTACTAATTGTTATAATTGCTTTTACCTCTGTTTAACAATAAACACCATATAGCTACCTCTGAAAACTCTATTAACTCAACGTTTAAACTCTGGCTGGGAGGGGGGTCAGAATGGCAGATGCAAATCTTGGTTCCTTTTGGAGGTAGCTAGCTGTGTCGTAAATGGGGCTTAAATGCCAAAATGCCAGCGCGCTAGTTGGTGCCATCCATTGGCAGTTTGCTAAGCTTGGGCTTCTGTAGGGGCTCTATTTGGCTCTATGCTTTGGAGCTACTTCACATGGGGTGGCTCGCAGTCTGTGGCTCGCTTGTGAGTCATTAATTGGGAGGGGGGAATTGGTGGTAATTGGGGCGGCTAATTTTCATTGGATACTACCTATGGCATCAGGGGCAGGTTGGCGAGGAACCCTCAGGTCAGGTTCCTTTATTATGTTATGTGAGTTGGAAGAACAACCAAAACACCTTGATTATTAAAAGGTGGCTTGCGCTCTTGCGCGGCCGGAATTAAGTAGTTAAAACTCGCCTATCTATGCTTGATATTTTTATTCCAATTTGTTGTGATATATTTTTTATAATTAATGATATTATGATGGGCATAATAACTGAACAAATGGCATATTAACGGTTCAAGGCCAGTCAAAAAAAAGGGATTGACTCTATGAATACTGACAAGTTTGAAA